>JAJJMA010275226.1:0-35249 GCA_023529015.1 Papaver nudicaule | reverse complement strand
TAGAAGGTATTGCAGCACAGTGTAGATGGTGAAAAATAGAAGAGGGATAAAAACGTAAAATGACCCTCTAATCATGCCTTGCCAAGAGGTGATTGCCTATTCAGACACATCTCTATAGCTCAGAATACAACCTGTTCTGCAAGTTGAATATGCTCTCTATGAGTTCTCTCTTATAGCTCCCGGGTGGAGAGAATAATATCATGGTGCAATGCTAAATAACCCACCATCTCATAAAACTACCAATTTAATTCATGTCGACATCTCTTCGAATTCCTCGACATCAGAACTAAATTGCTCACTGGTAATGGTGGAGAGTTAACAAAGATGCATCCTCATGGATTTCCTCTTGAAATACGACTCAACATCTGAGTCTCAATGAAAACCTCAAAAACATCATTGCTCTAGGCCTGTCCATAGCTCTCTGAGAAGTATACAACAACCTAAACACACTTAGGCAGGCTCATAGATCAAAGCTAGGTCTAATGATCTCTTAGATCACTGGACTATTACCGGATAACTGGTGAAGGTAGGATTTAAACATAATTTTGTATCTTCAGTTGCTATCTCAAGTCAGTTTTCAAGTTTAGATGACAAAAACACAATCCTTGATAAGTCTACAATATCAACTTGTGAAAACACGAGGGTATCGAGTACACCACCAATCTTTTATTTTATTCCACCTATAAGTCAAACCTTGACCGGTTCCTGTAAACAAGAACTCAAGAACAAGATCTCTTTCACATCTGATTGATTCACACAAGGGAGTCAATACAAGAATCCGAAAGACTATGTCAACCAACCAAGTACGATACTTTAATTATATAAGATGACTCAAATATAATGCGGAAGTAAAGTAAAGTACACACAAGATTTTGTTAACGAGGAAACTACAAACTCTTAGAAAAACCCGGGGACCTAGTCTAGTTTTGAATACTCTTAAGAATTAAGCCGCCAACACACCTACTCTCAGACTTCGGACTAGCTGGTGCAGACAATATGACCCTAATACGACTATTAGTTACAAAGATTTCCCCTCAGTATTCCTACGCCTCCAACCACGACAAGGTGGTCACGCACATATACTCCCCTACGTAAACAGACGCCCGTTACTGTCTTACGCAAGAGTTGCCTCACAGCCCGTCGCGAGGACTATCGCTACCCAACCTCCAATCGGACGATTACAACCTTATGGACAACAACCAAATAACGGCAGGTCAAATCGCTAGATGATATCCTTGGTAACTAACAGATATTTCACCGAAGTCTTTTCACACCAAGAGCGAGGTTATTAAGTTTACTTAGGCAATAAACACCTCGAGATATCGATCAAGGTTTCAAAACCTAAACTCCCGAAAGGCAACCTTGTCGTCCCAGTTGGAATCAAGCAGATAGCTGTAGCAAGTACGAAATGATATTACCGTGAAAAACGATGTACCTGCAAAGAACAAATCCAATAACAACGATCTTGATTCCACTCAATATCTATAGTTTAGGCACACAAACTGAAAGCGGCTTGCTGACAAATCCAGGTTTATAGATAAAGAGTATGTTCTAATCACAACGATCTTGAGTGGCCTTATATCAGAAGAGAAGGACCGTAGAATAAACAAGATCGTTAGGTTTGATAGACGTGATAGAACAGAACACAAGTACAATACAAAGAAGACTAGTAAACATAAACTAGTTTCCCATAAGAGGTACTTCTAGGCTTCTCGATCCCTAGAGAAGACTTCACGCAATTCTACACCGAGAGCAAAAGCTCAAAGGTAACTGAAAAGAAAAGCGTCGACACAAGCTTACAATTCCGAAGAAAAGCTTGGCCAAGGGGATAAAGCTTTCAGGAGAGATACCACTCCTATTTATATTGACTAAGGCTTTAGCTTTGAAATGAGGCAAAGTTAATTTTGGAAATTCCACAAAGCACATTTACATAATAGTTCCGAAATTCCCCATTTAGTCTCATAGCATTTAATGAGAACTAATACTCTAGCATTTTACATTTAAGAAAAATATATTCCATAAAGAAAATATATTTTCGAAACATGTTTAGCCAAGAACAATCAAAGCAAATAATATCTTAAGGTACATTTGGATATTTTAATTCGAAATATAGCGCTTACCAAATATGATCCCTGGGAAAGATCTCAATTCAAAAACGTGTCCTTAGTTTCGAAAATCTCCTTAGATATTATTACTTCCGAATGTCGTCACCAGCTTTAATAATGTCGACATTGCTTCTTTGGTATTGCTGGGCTAACCAGACGAACCTAGGTGGAAGTGGGATCTGGTCCAACGTGGTTCAACGTTCCGCATAAACGTATCATAACAAACGTGGACAAAGCCTTGTGTGTTCAGCTTAAGTGAACACATAGGTTCAGACATTCCGAATCACGCAAATATATATACCATTGGAAGTACGGTGGGAGATTCCACGAGTAACTAGCAAAATGTTAAATCTGCTGAATTCTTGATTCCAATATAGATGTCACATTAATGATATCCAAGAATTCAAATCAAAATATCAAATGAATAATCAAATGAATATTTGATAAAGTAGTAAAGCATACGAAGATATAATCACGTACAATATTGATCCGAAATCATGTGTCTACTAACTAGAGCGACTAACCATATTTCAGATGATAACTCAATCCCACTTAGTTGTACATTGAAGATGAACGAATTCAAACTTCAAACCGAGAATATCAAACTCATTAATTAGTTGAAGCACAAATCAAAAAGATAGAGTTTGAACTTCGAAGTTACGCATTCTGAGTCAACCATATTATGGTTTCGAAACGTACATCTGTTTTGGCAGAAACCAAATTAAGGTTTCGGAACCTAAAGTTCATTATATGACCAGAACCATATTTAGGTTCCCAAATCAAGTTTCTATATAGCGAAACCTAAGCTTAGTTTCGAAATCCAGATTTTGTTTAACAAAACCTTGGTTAAGGTTTCGAAACAAGAAACACATATTAAATTCTTCACAAATGTCTGGTGTCGAACTTGAGAGTCCATGTGGTCGAGAACCGTTTCAGCATCACACCTTTTTAGCCTCGACGCACAGGAATATATTTTCCGGTTCACATAAACCTTTAGGAAACCCAAGGGTCTTTTCGACCTTTTAGATCTCACATGGTCAAGACACATTGGCCTCGATTCTAAAGTCACTATAAGCCACACAAACATAGTTACGAATCTGTTATATCTCATTGGTCACAATATTTAAGTTTCAGACCAATAGCTTATGAATGCGAAAACCAGATTATGGTTTCGAAATCAACGTTAGTTTTACCAAAACCTACATTGAGGTTTCGAACATTGAAAATTCATAAGTTGAGATACACAAATATGGTTTCAGAATCCAGAAGTGAGATATGGCATACAAGATATTCATATACATAATCAAATGAATGATTCAGAACTTCAGAGTTCAGAGCCAAACCAAGACGTCGTATTCGAATCTCAGAAACATCAGTATTTCGAGTCTACACAACATAAGTGTGAGTCACAATCTCTCTTACATTGGCTCATATAAATATATGCAATCAATCCGACAGAGCCAGACTAGGTAAGAAGAGACACAATACTGTGATGGATCAAATCTCGTAGTACTACCGAGATAACATCACATTGATATATCCAACTCGAAAAGGTTTTAGGAAAAACCTTTATATTAACTTAGAGACGGAGAAGAAAACAAATCTCTAAGCAATATTGGAACGTCATAATTACACACTAATACCACAAGTGGTAAAGCGGAGTTATCATAAGACACACTGATCACAAGTGATCAAGTCATAACGTAAAGCTCAAGCTGAGAGTTATGTTTATGTCTTTTTTAGCACAAGTGTAAAGATAATGAAATCGCGTTATTTAGATTTACTAACCTGTTGAATGATGAAGCCGGATGTCTTCGTTTGATCTTCAGTCTTTCTTCAACTCTTCAACCAGTGATTCTAAATCCTACCAAAATCTTCCACAACCGAAAGCTAACTCTCACATGACTTCACCTAATTGTGTGTTGTTTAGCGGTCGAGTTTTGATCACTAAATTTGACAACTAAGCTTAACATACCAACACTTAGTGAGGTTGACCAAGCCATGCTCTAACAACTCGGACTAGGATAGTTTTAGGTATTCGAGATGAAGACCGCTGAAGATGAAAACTGGAGCTTACATACTTGATAAAACATATCGTCGTCATTAAAGATTAGAAAGGTTTTCCATTCATGTTTCGTATTTACCATTCTATCGTTAAAATAGTCTACGATATTGTTTATGTGATCCGAAGGATTATAAAGATTAGTTCTCTAAAGCATTTAAGTCATTACATGACCAATGCTCAAGTAGAATGTGGAATATTGAGTTAGTTCTTAGTTTGCCTGAACAACATATGCGTTCATATGTTGGACAGTTTTTCTATTGAACTTGAGAATTTTGTATGTACGCGAACATGTACGTGCACATGAGAACTCAAGAGATTCATGAACTCAAAAATTTGCTCTATGTACGCGAACATGAACGCGTACATATAAACCATGGAACACTCCTTCTGGTACATGGTAAAATACGAAGATTTCAATATTAAAAAAAAAGGTAATACAAGAAAAGTATTTATACAACACAAAAAGAGACGTATAATACCGGGAAAAAAAAGTTGTAAAAAAGCATAAAGCTAACAAAGCAATACGATGAAAAATTCAATTTTGGTAATCAATAAATTTCATAAAAATTAAGTCTTTCAGATCATATGCGTTAAGGGAACTAAGTTAAACCCTATTATGGTCTACTGAGGTACTAATGTTATATGGCAGAGTTTGATGTCATATAGCACAGACCATCGCTGTCATTAAATAGCTAAGATTGATCCTGGTAAAGAGCTGACACGATCAAACAAATCAGAAGCTCAAACCTGAAGTTCAAATGACAGCACAGAAAGAGACCGTGGCCAGGTATCTCGAAATCAGACTATCCGCACCTTTTGAGAGAAGATGTATTCTCAATAGGAAAGAGGTAAAGATCCCAGTAAAAGAACAATAAACGAAAGACATAACTGATTACTGAAGATAAAACAACAATCACAAAGCAAACATAATCAACAAAAAAATTCCAATACTTAACCTGTATATTATGGGTGCAAATAATGACAAAATATATCACATATGTTCATGACTAAGGACATACTCTACATAATGAACTCCATCTAAATCACGCGGTTTCATATCCTTTGCTACAATTGTAGAACCACAATTAGAACCAGTAATACCAACATTTCTAAGAGATAAAGAAATATCCCCAAACTCCTGCTTAATATCAGAGTTCAAGGAATAAATCAAAGGCACTTTCAATAGTTGAAGTCTCACAGCAGCGATTTCAGCCCTCAATCGATCTTCATCAGCTTTCAATAAATAATTTTTCCCAATCAACTCTAAGTATCGAGATCCATTGCGATCCAATTCATTTTTCAAGCAAGTGTTACAATTAGTAACATCCAACAACTGAGCATCCAGACGCTTTGATTGATCAAGCAATTTAATCTTTTCAGATTCAATTAAAACCATAGACTCTTTAAAAGATCCAAGTTCTTCAGATTTACGCTTATAACTATCTTCTAATTCAACAAGAACGCATTTCAAACCATAAACTTTAGAATGCAGAGCAACATTAGCAGTAGAAACATTTGGAGATTTGGTAATAAGATCTTCCCAATAATCAATCTCGGCCTTAGCAGTCGATAAGTTACCTTCAGAGCATTCAATTCTATGATAACAATTAACAAGATCAGTCGAGACTTGAAAAAAATTATAAAATCTTATGAAAATATATTGAAATATAACGAATCAAGAAATTCGAAAATACAAGACTTTACCTTCAAATAGTTTTCAGCTGCATAATTCCTAAAGTCAAAAAGGCTCATCCGAGTCAGCTTAGCCATATCATTAATACGAGGTATCGAAGATAATACCACCAATGGAGTCCCATTATCTTCATGAATAGACAATTTACTCTGAAGCATATTGAATACTGCTGAATTATTTCTATTAATATACTGGAGATCTATTTCACTAGAATCATGAAAAGGACGTTCGTAAAAGAACTGTATAAATAGCAAATTTTCACTAGAAGGACACGCAGCTGAAGCTCGATTCTTCAAGAAAGAAAGTTCAACAATTTTGCTAGCAGAAACATCAACTGGAGGTATGCAATCGACATATTCTATGTTGAGAATTGATTTTCCTTTACTACCAACAATAGAAGGTATTGCAGCACAGTGTAGATGGTGAAAAATAGAAGAGGGATAAAAACGTAAAATGACCCTCTAATCATGCCTTGCCAAGAGGCGATTGCCTATTCAGACACATCTCTATAGCTCATAATACAACCTGTTCTACAAGCTGAATATGCTCTCTATGAGTTATCTCTTATAGCTCCCGGGTGGAGAGAATAATATCATGGTGGAATGCTCAATAACCCACCAGCTCATAAAACCACCAATTTAATTCATGTCGACATCTCTTCGAATTCCTCGACATCAGAACTAAATTGCTCACTGGTAATGGTGGAGAGTTAACAGAGATGCATCCTCATGGATTTCCTCTTGAAATACGAGTCAACATCTGAGTCTCAATGAAAACCTCAGAAACACCATAGCTCTAGGCATGTCCAGAGCTCTCTTAGAAGTATACAACATCCTAAACACACTTAGACAGGCTCATAGATCAAAGCTAGGTCTAATTATCTTTTAGATCACTGGTGTATTACCGGATAATTGGTGAAGGTATGATTTAAAAATAATTTTGTATCTTCAGTTGCTATCTCAAGTCAGTTGTCAAGTTTAGATGACAAAAACACAATCCTTGATAGGTCTACAATATCAACTCGGACAAGGATAGTTTTAGGTATTCGACACGAAGACCGCTGAAGATGAAGACCGGAGCTTACATACTTGATAAGACATATCGTCTTCATTAAAGATTAGAAAGGTTTTCCTTTCATGTTTCGTATTTCCCATTCTATCGTTAAAATAGTCTACGATATTGTTATGTGATCCGAAGGATTATAAAGATTAGTTCTCTAAAGCATTTGAGTCATTACATGACCAATGCTCAAGTAGAATGTGGAATATTGAGTTAGTTCTTAGATTGTCTGAACATCATACGCGTTCATATGTTGGACAACTTTTCTATTGAACTTGAGCATTTTGTATGTACGCGAACATGTACGTGTACATGAGAACTCAAGAGATTCATGAACTCAGAAATTTGTTCTATGTACGCGAGCATGAACGCGTACATATAAACCATGGAAAAAACCTCTCAACAGCATAGCGTTCGTGTGCGCGTTCATGTGTTTATGTTTTTGCCTATTGTGAACGGATTCTCGTAACCTCTGACAATATGGCCCATGGAGATCATGTCCACAATTTTCTTTGAGTTCGTATACTTGTGTATGGACTCCTTAGCATGGCCAAACTTGTTTAGCCATTGCCATCCTTCATTAAATCAAGGAGAGTCTTCTCACAACCTTTAGGTTTCGACAACGGGTTAGAAGAAGATTCAGTTGGACCTCAATGCAAGCCTATGGACTTTTCTAAGTTCGAAAACTTTCTTGAGCCTCGCTCAAGGTTGCTTAGCTTTAAAGCAAAGCCTCCCTTGATGATCACTATAAATAGATGACCTTATGCAAGATACAATCTCAATCCTCTACACATCTGTGTATCCTTGCATAAAGGTTGGTCGTCATCTCGAAGTCCTTTTCTTGGACTACGACTATTTGAAAGACTTCACTTGAGGATCGTGAAGCATTGGTCGGAAGTAAAATTCCAGATCATGTATCTTGGGTCGATTGAATTATTTCAATCTTATCACGACCAAGATTTGATAGAAACTTCGTACGACATATCTCGTATCATAAACCCTAGAAGTTCTGTAATGCAATATTCATGAACTAGGTCTTGTACTAAGTTCGTCAAGCGTTAGGAGGTAAAGATGTTTAGGCTAGATCAATAAGCCCTAATCAGCATATCGATTTCCATTAACCTTGACTTTAAGTGTAAAGGTAATCACAATCGTATTCTTATTTAATTACAATCGAGAACACCAGGCGTCCTGTTAGAGGCAGGTTAGCGCTAGTCTTCACGAAGGGAAGTTGAGCAACTCCTAGGCCTGTAAAGGACATCAGCTAGGGGAATCAAGTACGTAGGTTTCTGCGGGAGCCAAGAGACGTAGGAGCACAACGGTAGCTGAGTTGCTTGTAGGCTTAATTCAGTATCGATACATTCCAGTCCGAAGTCTGACAGTAGGCTAGTGTCTGTATTCGCTTAATATTGTGGGTGTTCACATATGGACGAGGTACCAGGGTTTTTCTGCTGGTTTGCAGTTTCCTCGTTAACAAAATTCTGGTGTCTTGCATTACTTTTCCCTTCCACATTATATTGGCTCTGATCTATATATTTAGACTATTGCAAGTTGTTGATTCAAACCCTTGAGTGAATCCATCTATGTTGAGATCTATAAGAACCCGCTCTTGTTGGGATTCGGTTCTCAGAACTGTACTCGGGTTGTTGCTTGAATATTGATTTGTGAGATCGTTCAAGCAACCTAATCAACTAGGTTCACGAATTAAAAAGTTGGTGGTATATCTCGGTATCCCCTCTTTTTCAGAGAAAACCTCTATTTATAGTGTTGAACTCACCCTGATCTCTCGACAGAGAAGGTGGAAGTCGTGGAAGAGTAGAGAAGTGGAGAACATGAGTTCGTTCTGTAACTGCTAGAGTCGTGTAGAACATGTCCACTTACCACCATCTTTCGTAACTGCCCATCATATCCATCAATTTATTTCTAATTGTCGTAGACCAATACCCCTGAAGTTATCCCCCCGTGTGATGCTTTGATATCTCGTGTAGAAATGCAGATGTTGCATAATTGTACTGTGTTGGGCCATAACAATATTGTATGCCCATGAGTGTGGCACGATAGTTTCATCACACTCTTGATGTTGATTTATAGCTTGGTGGCCTAGTTGATGCTAACTTAGTTAGGGTTTAGCCTAATTACATGATGGTGAAGCCACATGATTTGTGCTCTTTACAGTGGTGTTATGCCATGAATTCCCGTGTAATGACGCCCTGGGGATATGGGATCTTAGTGTGCGTGTGGCTCTGTGGGCCTAGAAGTTGTGTGGCGCCACACTCATGGCGCCATGGGTTGTGGCGCCGTGGTAGCCACAGTTTTCGTGGCGCCATGACTTGTGGCGCCATGAGTGGCCACTTTGGCCGTGTATATTTGGCCATGTATGTTTGGCCGTGTATATGGCACCCTTGGTCATGGCTTTTCTGGCCACGACGTCTCGTGTGGTCGTGGCCATGTTTGGCCACAATTTTTCGATCACCTTTTGTGGCACCATGCTTGTGGCGCCACGAGTTCTTTTTCTTTTTGCGGCGCCATGCCTTGTGGCGCCACGAGTTACCAGGCCATTTTTGGCCTACGCCATTCTCGGGGGCATACTTGGCCATATCTTTGGCCATGGCATATTTTAGGTTATGGTATACTCGAGACATGGCATATTTAGGTCGCAGTGTGTTTGGGTCATAATATGCTTCAGGCCATGGCATGTTTGGCCATGGCACGTTCAGGCCATGGCATTTTTAGCCATGGCATGTTAGGTCATTCTGTAGTGAGGCTATGGTTTGCTTAGGTGTGTCTAAGCCATTGTATAACTCTCAGAGAGTTCTGGATAGACCTAGAGCCATGATGAATCTGAGGTAAGACTCAGGTGTTGATTCGTCTTTTAAGAGGAAACCCGAGAGCGTGCGTCTCTATCAATTCTCCACCATAGCATCAGTAAGTAATTTAGTTCTAATGTCGAGGAATTCGAAGCGATGTCGGCATGAAGTAAATTGGTGGTTCTGCGTGCTGGTGGGGTGATTAGCTTCGCGCTATGATATCATTCTCTTCGCCCAGGTAACTATAAAAGAGAACTCATATGGAGCATATTCAGTTTGGAGAACAGGCTGTATTATGAGACTATAGAAGTCTGTCTGAATAGACAATCGCCTATTGGCAAGGCATAACAAAAGGACATTTTATGATTTTATCCTTCTCCAATTTTTTACCATCTACAACCTCAAACTTCTCAAGCAAAGATAACAAGAGAATCACACACATATGCAAATCACATACGCAAGCAATAAGTAAAGTACTCACATATTAACGTGGATCAACAATATACACAACGTATGCATACTGTTTACATCCACCAAACGGCTACGACTTATTTCATTATTATAGAATCACCAACGAAGTATTACATGTAAGATTGACTTCATCAATCCATCGACTCACCACCATGTGACCGAACATAGTAAACTCCCAACAATGTGTCAAAACGCAATAGGGCTCCCACAAACGTTCTATAGCCCTAAATATAGTCTTCACCCATAACGAGATAATATTTACCGCATTCTCTCTTACAATGATATGATCTTCTCTACACACCCTGATATAAATTATTATGGACGCTTAAAGCTCAACATCAATAATTTAACCCTGCACCACCAAGATGACCTTATACTTTAAATGATGTCTTACCAACATCTCTTCACATTCGAGTACTCCGGTACGGTATGTCTTCAACACCAACGAGCTCTCCAAAATGTCTCACATAACCACCCAAGAGGTGGCATGAATTCTTCACATCTTCATGTAATAATCCCATAGCTAAAACTAATAGCCTAGACCTCCTTATATAAGAGTCACAAACTTGTTTCCTAAGTATTAGTCTCCTAGGATTAGGAAACCTTTCCCAACTAGGAAATCGGTCTTAATATGGAAACTGACTCAAACTAGGAAACCTCTAATATTAAGGTAATTACCGTAAGAGTATTCTAGAACTACTCTACCGTCATATTCTACAATTCTCCACCTTGGATCATGCATTCATGCATGATACGATCAACTTGAAATTACCTTCATCTTCTAAACGTCGATTGCACCAAAGATGCCTACCTATCCTTTTTTCAAGGAATCAATCCGAGACCGTAGTTCATATATATATTCCATAGAACCTCCACTGGAAGAGAGTGATCAAATCTGAACGTCACCAACTCATGATTCAATAATCCAACCATTTAGGTGATTGTAGAAATCTCCACCTCAACGAAAAATTCCTTAAGTCGTTCAAGCAGTGAAACTACCATTATTGTAGTTTCCAATTGTCTGCCTAAATGTTTTTTAGCAGAACAAAAAATCTTCATCTTAGTGAGATCCAAAACCATTTCACTAACTATCATCATACGATCACCGTTATGCAACATATTGAGATACACCTCACTCTTCATGTTCAGAACTCCATATTGATTGGCACCATTATGGGTGTATTGCATGCCAACTCAATCTACCGTACATGATCACTATCCGTATGCTACCGTTGAACTTAGCTACAGTCATTATGCGCCTTTGAGCCTTACCCGACCCTTCGGACTTCCTCCTCCTGAGTTAGAATTCCACACCACTTAAGGTACTAACTTCACCTTGCGCACCACACCCGTTAGGGTTGACATCCATAACTACTCGATCTCTTAGTATACATAGATACATCATCTCTAAATTCCAGCAAATCAATTGTTTCTTCAAACAACTGAACAAAGACTTGATCTTTTCCACGAGCAACTTCACCAAAGCGAGTTAACGAGATACCTTTTTTTAGTTTATACTAAATCAACTTTCATGTTAGCTTCTAAGAAACTATAACCATCATGTATGTATCAAGCATACCCAGCATGTCTTCAACTACGCACCAAACACAATCAATCAATGATCGGTCACAAAACCGACTCTTGTAATACCGCAAGTGCACGGTGTCGTAATGTAGACAACGGCAAGTACGGGTTGTCCCACAGAGAGTGTTTAAGATACTGGTGTAGAAATAAAGGAAATAATCAAGATAATAAATATGGTAGGGGTTCGAGAATCCATTGCAAAGTCGAAAAGATGAATTTAATTGTGTTCTCTTACAAAAGTCTTGTAACTCCAAAAAGATATGTTTGGTCTAGACCCGGAAATTAGATATCCAAAGCACTTAGTATACTTGGCATAAAAAGTCAAAGAATAATCATAAAACGATAATAAACAAGGTCGAAGAATGGTTTCGTCAACTATCGAACTATATAGTATACTTGGCATATAACATGAAGGGATTATAAATGAAGAACCATTATGGAGACACTCAAACATTATTTATTTAGCAGAAATAGACTTTGTTCAAGAAATACAAGCAAATCGACATCTACAATTTCATCCGTCGTCCTAACAAGAAAACTAGCAAGCTATGGCTTTCTTAAAAGCCATTAAATTGATGAGAAGAAAAACAAAGCGAAAACCCTACTTTTTTCTCTATTAAGGTCTCCTCTCCTTTGTATGCATACGCCTCCTTTTATATCCAGGAGTTAACAAATCCACCGCCACAATTCTTTCCCTGATCGACTTCATTCTCTTTAGATCACCTTGACCCCTTTGATGCAAGCCCAGCCCACTTAAGCCTTTAGTCTACAACACCATCTAGTTTCATTCCTTTACAGTTTCACGACACCACTACTTTCAATCCAATAGAGACCCAAATCCCGTGTACCTGTTAGCTTCTAAAATCCTTATTAAACCCTTGTATACCAACCATCAGACAATGGCACTCTAACCATCAAACCCATGGCTCAGTAGGTGATCTGAAGTCGGTGCAGAACAGGTTCAGTCAACAGCCAGCCAACACTGACTTGAAGGTTCGGTCAATCAGGACTTCTGCCGAGCACTTAATATGCACGACTTGGTGTTGTTCCTGTATGTCAAAAGACAATTCCTGTAAAGCTCTTTAATCCCTGCAACTCAAATTCATACAAAACCCATCAATGACAACACTTCCAGGAATCTAAATCACGTCTCAATTTGACCCATTCAATCAACACACCACACAGCGACGGAATTAGAGGGGGGCTAGGGTATGCTGAAGCCCCCCCTAAATTCCCCAAAATTTGTTTTAGACCCTTGAGAATTTCAAAAAATAATTGTCCAGTCCCCCATGGGTGGAAAAATGTAACACTTTTAGTCCATTGTCAGTTCATTTTAATTTTTTTTCTGAAAATTTCATCAGTTCATATTGTCGATCCAATTCCTCATGTTCACTTTTAGTCATGTTTTTTTGTTCTTTTAGTCTTGATTCTTCTAAAGTACCGTAAGATTATGTATTGGAGCTATTGATTCAATTAATTTTCTATTATAGGTGTCGAATATATACGTCTAAAATTTTCGGGCGGCCTTCGGCCGCCTTATTTTTTTACATCTATAATCACTTTGTGAAAAAAAAAAAATCAGTCCCCCCTAACATAAAATCCTGGTTCCGTCGCTGACACCACATTCCTTCTTGTTTACTTGGCTTCGCCTGGTACCCAGTCTTCTTCTTTGTTTTCACGTCAAACAATACAATCTAAACCATACGAAATCGACCCAATCTTCAGTTTCATCTTCTCTTCGATAATCTGTCATAACCCTTGGTAATCATCCATCTTTCCTCATTCTCTCGATCATGATTTATGTACTAAATCTAACCCAATAACCAATGATGTACCTGTCTTCTTGCCTTCGAAATTCTGACCACAGCTCCATCCCCACTCTGACGAACCAAACCAGTACTAACCCTTGCTCACCAACGGCAATAGCTGCAACACGAGTTCAGTCAGAACTGAACTGTACTAAAGACGAGAGAAAATGCGTCTCTTTTAAAACAAAGAAGGGGGTGGCCCTTATCGAACGACCTGGATCCTCATAGCGAGGCTGCCCCAAGTAGTACTTTATATTGAAGAAGGTCTGCCTCCAGTAATTCTGTTATTTCTTTGCAAAACGTGGTTGTCTTCATAACTCCTATAGAACCATCAATGCCCGCCTCCAGTAATTCTTGTTATTTAGCTTCTTTTGCCTTCTTTCTCGTCGTATTGCCGAATTTGCTTGATCTTCTTGTAGAATGCTTAACGCAATAATATTAATCAAATATCGAGACCTCGCTAGTGCAAATATGAGTATTTAATGTAATTATTGTGAGCTCATCAATCAACATATTATTTTCACTTGTGCAAATATCAAGCACATCACTATGAGTCTTGCTTTACCCCCAAAAGCTCATCATTCCTTGCATACATACCAACACAATAAAACGTGTCCAACTCCACAGAAACTTCAACAACTGACACACCAATCTTTTACACCATTTCAGCAACCTCGACGGGCTTTGACAATTATGTCCAATTACGGGCCTTAACAAAATTATCACTTACAGTCTATTATCAATTTCTGAACAAGCATGTAGTTTCAACTTCATGATAATCAAACTACAACACACTTCGGATGACTAATGTCGAAGAATAACTATGCCTGATGTCATAATTCATAACGTCACACATTCTGTCTTGTGCATATACCTTACTCAACCTTGCTCTAAACGTACACCAACGCTTCGAAATCTGATAATTCCGTCCTTCACATAGAGACCCAACCCACACACAGTCGTCTTCTAAAACCTTTGGCAACTTCTCAAGCTCCAAGCGATTCGAAAAACACTGTTGTATTACTTCTTACGTTACACTGAGAAGGAAGCGATGAAAAACTATATTGTTGCTAAACAAATTTCTCGAAAGAAAACTCTACCTTAATCTTCTACAGGTTCTGCCACTATTGAGATCGTTATCTCAATATTTCTATACTAGACGAGCAAAACCCCCAATATTATCACTGCTACAAGGTAACTCTCTCCAAAAGAAAGTACTAAACTCATCAGGAATTCATATATTCACATAGCCAGTTGATAATAAAGGTTGACGGAAAAACACGCCGAAATTGTAACCCCCTCAATTCATGCACCGTGTTTTTCTCCAAGTAGTATATACGTTTCGTTAAGCATACCAGCACACAATCACTAAACTATTGAAGTGTCCAAGTGATACCTTGTTCCTTACAATGGGTCTTTTCATGAACGTATGCATAACATAATATACTAACCTGTTTCTCCAACGATCTTGCACTTCAACTAGCTCCGATGACTTCAAATGGTGTAATACCAAACAAACTCTTCGACAGAACATCATCGACGACGAAAATCAAAAACTACTCCAGTTTCTCCATCGGAAACAGTACTAGAGATACCTAAAACATTGTTCCCTAAACGACACAATGTCAAATCAACACACACAAACGAACCCTTTTTAATCATATGCCAAGTTATATATCAAGAACCCGTGGTGACAAAACAGCTTCTTATATAAAATATGAAACCATAGCTCCACCGCAATTAACATCACATCTCATCAACCAATCATTATACCGCAACTTATTTGTAGCCACACGCTACAAATACTCAAACTGAATTCATACTCTTCATAAAACTGAAACATATCAAACCTGGCCAACGATTTATATTTCCAAAAACAAATCTCCTAAAAGATTTTACCAAATCCTTACTGCAAAGATTAACTAAGGCAGAACGAGTATAAATTCATCTTCACATTCTTCAACTTCAGGTTAAAGAAAATCAACAACATGATCCAAACTGATGATGATTGATAACCATATTTTCCTATTTGGTTTAGAACAGTAATGAGACTTTGATATGCTAATATTTCCATCCCTACTTCCACCAACATACAAACCAAAATTTGTATGTCCGCTATGATGTTCTTGACTTCTCGTTGTGTCTTGCCAAGCAAACACTAACCCATTTGAAAACCAATACGAAGGTCTTCAAAAACACAAGAATTTCATACGGTACGAAGTATAGAAGAAAATCAACTAACCTTATCAAATTTATCATATTGTTAAAGAAAACTTACTTGAAACATGGTTTATGATTCAATAAGTATCAATGTCAAATCTCTGATGTAGAGCAACACAAATATCAACACCACCATCTTGACCTGAACTGATGAATGCAGATCACTTGATATAATCTCGTTCCTATGAAACGCTTACTCTTGCTTTGTAATCATAACTAATGAAACCAAATCCTCACATATATACTTGATATCATCCAACAATGCATCTTCAAATACTAGCAACATTAAATCCTCACATACTTGACGAAACCAACCAGAAAACCCAAAACTTCTTTGTCAAATTTTCTATCCAACCTAGAGCGCTGATACCAATTGTTGAGACAATCAGCTCATTGACTAAGCCAATCGTCTCGGTTCAGAGTTATCTACATGCTAGTTAGACTTGCGAAAACAAACTAGCTAACGAAAAACACTTCATCTACAGCATTACTCTAAGAACCTTACGCATTACTCTAAGAACCTTACTTTGATCTAGGATAAGAAAAGATAACAAGAGAATCACACACAGATGCAAATCACATACAAAAGCAATAAGTAAAGTACTCACATATTTTAACGTGGATCAACAATATACACAACGTGTGTATATTGTTTACATCCACCAAACGACTACGACTTATTTCATTATTATAGAATCACCAACGAAGTAAGTATTACACGTAAGATTGACTTCATCAATCCATCGACTCGCCACCATGTGACCGAACATTGTAAACTCCCAACAATTTGTCAGAACACAACAAGACTCCCACAAACGTTCTGTAACCCTAAATATAGTCTTCACCCATAACGACATAATGTTTACGGCATTCTCTCTCACAATGAGATGATCTTCTCTGCACACCCTGATATAAATTATTAAGGGCGCCTAAAGCACAACATCAATAATTTAACCCAACACCACTAAGATGACCTTCTCCTTTAAACGATGTCGTACCAACATCTCTTGACATTCGAATACTCCATTGCGGTATGTCTTCACCACCAACGAGCTCTCCAAAATGTCTCACATAACCACCCCAAGAGGTGGATGAATTCCTCACATCTTCATGTAGAAATTTCATAGCTAAAACTAAAAGCCTAGACCTCCTTATATAGGAGTCACAAACTTGATTCTGAAGTATTAGTTTCCTAGGATTAGGAAACTTTCTCAACTAGGGAATCGTCTTAATATATACGTATATGGAAATTGACTCAAACTAGGAAACCTCCAATGTTAAGGTAATTACCGTAAGAGTATTCTAGAATATTCTAGACCTATTCCACCATCCTATTCTACATGGTTTGCTGAGGGCTAGGGACCCATTAGTCACACCAAAGGTGAATGCATTTTTCATCACCAACAACCCGAGCTATAAAGGTCTTCATCACCAACACCAAAGGTGAATGCATTTTTCAAGGCTAAAGAATTCAAAGATCAGAATTACAAATAGTATTTAGAATTTTAGATACAGATCCCACCAGAAAATTAGGATTTTCGTTTAGTTGCTCTCTCTGTTGTCTTACGAATTCGGCAATGCCATATTATAGGTAGTACCACCATTCACAGTAAGCCTTTTATAATTCCAATCTTGTGCATTTGTGCTGATATGATAACTTTTGTAGTTTCCATTTTACTAGCTCTACAATAAGCTTTGAAAAGAAGAGAGTATGGTTCTGCATTAAGCCTAAAACAGAGCAAGGTGGTCAGCAAAACGCTACTCATTTGATAGATGTATTAAATGTGTAAACCAAATAACTTGTATACTCGTCGCTAATTAGACTATATTTCTCTTCTTGTAGACTCACAGAAACACACTTCTAAGCTCAGCCAAAACATTTCCTTTCTCTCTACGTTTTCGTAAGCAAACATATATTCAAGAGAAGTTCTAGAACAAGCCAAGATGTAAACATCTCAAAAACATTAAGCTTAAATAGCAAGAAAACCGGCTGAATGTCATGACTAATATAGAGGTGTGATCCACCTGATTTTTGCCAAAACTTTAGATAATCTTTGTATCTTCAATCTCTCATGACTCCTTCTTTTCCTGCATGGTCTGAGATATCATCCTTCCTTGTTGTCAACATTGCTTCCGACGATGAATCCAAATCCAAAGACGACTCCCCAAACTCTTCTTTGTAGATCTCTTCTATCATTGGCTTCCAAAGACGAACTCGGGCATTTATGAACCAATTTGACACCTGATGCATAAAAACAAAAGGCCTTTTAGCATTACCATTGACAAACAAAGTGAAGCCAAATATAAATGCAGAAACCAACACGAGATGGAAATATTAACCTGGTTCTTGCTCAGGCCTGTTTGTGATGCCAACATCAACTTCTCAGGGTCAGTCGGGTAACTAAGTAGTAGAAGAAGAAAAATTAGAAGCAGTAGAAAGAGTTAAGATAGATCTTACACCCCAATTATTCACTTGTTTTGACCATCACTTTAAAGAGGATAAAATATAAATAGAATGTAAATTGTTTGGGCCTTACGGATGAAGGAAGTGTTCGAAGAGCCAGGAGCGAAGAATTGTAACTGAATTTTCTGGCAACCCCCTTATCGGCCTCCATGGTTGACGCTGGTTTTGGATTAACCCAAGCTGTTGAAGACGATTTTGTCTCGGCTCCTGATCAAATAGACTAAGCTGAGATAGACCAGTTCGGGTTCTCGGTGATGATCCTTGGAAAAGGTCTCTCTTTGCCGCACGAATTTGAGTAACTATTGAGTCCCTAACACTACAAAAATGTCTTGACATTGCTTGAAGTGCCATAGCAGTGTAAGACTTAGCTGCTCCTAATCCTGCTATCACCTCAAACGATGAAGCCACTTCTTCCATTTGATTATAGTACTGCTCATATCTGCTCTCAACCTGAAAAGTTACAATACTTAATGAGTAACATTACCAGTTCCAACATGACTAATTTAGAACACTGGCTAGCAAATCTTACCTCGTCTAATAAAGCAATAAGCTTTGTGATTTTCATCTGAAGTTCTTGTTCCATGGAAGATGAGAAAGTCCTACTGCACAAACTCGACCTGAGTTCGAGAAAACTTCCTACTCCTTGTCTACGATTACGTGTTAACCGTTGAATAGACTTATCTGAACTCAAATCAATCTCTTTGCCACCAACAGTGACGAATTCTTCGAGTAAGGATTGAGCCGGCTTTAGATATCTAGAGCTCCCAATTAAAGCAGCATATGATTCTCTTTCAAAAGAAGTGGAACAATTAGACTGATTTTGTAGTGTCCTAATGTGATCTACCTGATCAGCCATTACATAGTTTGAGTTCATGAAATCTTGCTGTTGTAAGTATCTTTGAGTGTATTGATCAGAAGTGCTCATTAGACCATTAGAAGGAATATGAGAACCTAGACTTAGAGACAACCTTTGCCCCTGATGGTCTAACTCTTTTGATGTTTCAAACTGATTTGTTAGATGAACCCTATTGAAGTTATTATGATGAGAACCATTAGGCATAGTCGGAACTTGATGATGAGCTAGTTCTACTGATCTAGACATTTGCTGCCTTAGTGATTCAATGCTAGGAAGTACACCAAAAGATTGAGAGAACATGTTTCTATTTGTTGAATGAGGACCATTCATTTCATGATCTTCGAAATGGGCTCGGTTTGAGATAATGAATTGATGGAAATTGCTTGAGTTCGGGTCGGGAGATGAATTTTGAGAAACCATTTTTCAGTTTGATCACTACTACAAGAGGTACATTACAGAATGCAAAGAACCAGAAATCTGTGTCGAGAAACAAAATATGGAGATCCACTCTTACACAAAACTAGACTATAAGGTTACTAAGACCATGGACTCAAAGCACAAAGAACAATTACTAAAAGGAAGCTCATAAAAATGGCCGCCTATACATATATATATATATGGTCTTGATCAAGACTATGATCAGTAGAGAACTAGGGGAGTTTTGGATGTATTTAGCTGCCGAGGTACAAAACCACCGCTAAGCTAGAATAGTAACCTAAAGACAAGAAACAGAAAGCCGAGGAAGTCCTGAAACAAAATCACACAATGTCTCATTAATGGAGTGTTAATACTGAAACATAAAAAAGCTCAGAGGAAATGATAAAACTGAGACGAACAACTCAGCCTACTCAACTACACATAGAACCCAATCAGAAAAGAAACACAAAGATCAGACATATATATTTATTTGGAACCCATCAAAATATAAAGTAAGAGTTAGCTAGTTCAGTATATTATATTCAAAAAAGAAGAAGAAAAATCTCTAGGATATTAAAGCTGCTCACCTACAACATGAACCCTCCCATTGAAACCTGCAGTAATCAAGAAAGAGCCATCTGTTGAGATTTAAGGATACATCAGAAATCAAATCAAACCTCAGAGAGAGATATAAATACTTGAAAAAGAAAGGGAGAAAGGGAGAGAATAAAGAAAAGACTCGCCAGCCAGCCATATTCAGAAAACCTCAAAGAAACAAGTCGTTTCAAGTATGAAACAAAAACTAAAAATGCCTATCATCATCATCAAGTAGTGGAGTGGAGAAAGACCCAAACCAAACACCTTAGTTAAGTGGAGGTGAGATTAATATCATAATCAAAAGAAGAAGACAGTTAAAACCCACACAGTAAATCCAACACTCTCTCTTTTTCTTTTCTTTTCAAACTAAGTTGAAAGCTTAAGCTTTTATAATGCAATATCAATATCAAGAGTGAAGTTTGAGAGTGTCCACAAATCAAGCAAAGCTAACTAAAAGATATAGGTATGTGACAGAGAAAGAAAATGGTCCCCTTTCACTTTAAAGAGAGAGTACAAATAGAAAAGATATCAAAGATTTAGACTTTAATCTCTCCCTCCAGTCCACAACTCCTCAATGGGTTGGCTCTATCTTGTATATATATTTGTAGTCTTAGCTTTCTTTTCTGTTGCAGGCAGAAGTATATATGTTCAGTGCATGATATCTATCAAGAAAAAGAGGGAAAAAAAGAAAAGAAAAAAGGCATAGGGAAAAAGTGGGCTAACTTTTGTACACTCGCAGTTTTCATTTTGTCTCATTGTAAAATTGGTAGCTATTTTGGTGCAAATGTAATTAACATCAAAGGACACTGTTAAGGTTGAAAGAGGGTGATGGGGTTTTTTCAAAGGGTTTATGGTGTTGTTGCTTTCTTTGCTGGTGTGCTGATGACTGATCATGGATACATGAGAGAGATTGATGATACTACTAGTATATATTGTATTTAGAGAGAAAAAGAGATGGAAAACTTGCAGGATTGATTGGGTGTTGATAACATTTGTAATCATTGCCTTGTTTGTTCCTTTCTGATCTGCTCCAGTTGTCTCTGTCTGATTGCATGTTTTCTAGTTTTAAAAAATTCTGGAGGATCTCATTCATGGTGGGGTCCATCTTAAGATTAAAGTTTCTTCTGTGACATCTGAGCCAAACACAGAATATTTAATAAAGCTCCTCGACTCTGAACCGATGAGCAGAGGGGGAAGGGAGGAGGAGAGGAGTTATTAATGCAAGAAATTGGTGCTTTCTTTAGTGCCTATGAGCCTATATATAAAACCCTAATTATGAACCCTCTTTTTTGTATATTAGGAGACTAGGCACCTAAAGCTAGAGAATTGTTAGGTCAGGGAACACTCATCCTACCACATTGGCTTTCTCACCCTCCATACATACAAAATAAAATAAAATGGAGTGCTGCCTGATGCACTCAGCAGACCAGAGACCCATCTGCCAAGCTAGTTTTATCTTACCTCACCCACTTTGCCAGTTGAGTAAATTTCAGATAAGCATTTGAACAACATTTAGGCCCCTTCCTATGGGAAAGGCAAAACAAGTGTTTTGCCTTGTTTGCCCCACTACGGAAGGGGCAAACATCAAAAACGAGCAGGTAAACCGCTAGATCTGGCGGTTTGCCGGACCAACTGAACTAACTAGCGGTAGCTGGTTAGTTCTGCGGTCGAGAGACACTCTCTCGAGGTCGGTAAACAGAATCTCGACCTCGAGATTCTAAACCACGATCGACAGTAATTCTATATAATAATCCAACGGTCATATTTTTGAGATGCCTATAAATACGAAATTTTTCCATCATTTTAATCACAACAATCACAAATCATCCCTTCACTTCTCAAAAATTTCCAATCTTTTTAGTTCAATCTCTGCTAAATCTAGATTAGTTTTTGTTAATTTTTTTTATTATGGGTTCACCACAATATGAACCGAAATATAGTGAATTTAGGTATCTCGAAGAAGAAGATTTGTGCATTTGTAGATCTTTTGTGTATCAATCTCTTCAGCCTAATGCCGAACAAAATTTCTGGGAAGACATATTTAACAAGTATACTACGGAGTAGGATTACAGAGGTCGGGATCCAAGCAAGCTGAAAAAATAGATTTTTAACAATTAATTCACAGGTTCTGGAGTTTGTTGCGCTAGTCCACCGAATGAATCAAAAGAAGATGGTTGGTGAAACTAATGACGAAGTTTTAAGCAGGTCGCTAAATGAATGGAAAATTTTGAAAAAAGGGAAACCATTTTACTTTTTAAATTGCTTCCATGTTTTGCTTACATTGAGAAACATCTACAACCCCTGGTTTTAAAATAAAAAAAAAAACTAAACGTTCTACTTATGTTCAAAATTTCATTTATATTTTTTATTTAAATTATAAATCCAGGTAACGACCAAAATTTGATCTACGTAACTTTATCTGTATCAAACACTCAATTATGGCTAGGTATGATTCAACTGAAGATCTAGCAATCCTTACATCTTGGTCTAATCAGAGGCATTTCCGATGTTCAACGACAGACGGTTCCAGCTTCAGTTTTATGGGAGCAAGTGTGGAGCAACTACAAGGAAAATTATGGTAATCCTCGGCACAGATCTTCCCAAAAAATCCGTGATAGGTTTGTTGTGATTACCAAAACAGTAACAAATTATGTACACATACAAGTGTTATGTGTCTTGAGAAATAAGGCTCTTTCATATGTGTGGCTTGAGAAATAAGGCTCTTTCACATGGGGTCCGAGTGCAGTTTGGTTCTTGTTCGTTAACTTCGTTAGACCTAACACAGTCTTTTATTTTTGGTAAAAGTCGAACGAGTGTAGTTTGCTTCGACTTTACCAAAATAAAGGACTGTGTTAGGCCAAACCGATCTGTTATCAGACAACCTGGATACAACTCCCCATAGGAAAGAACATCTGTGTAAAAAATCATGCTCTTTCCTAGGGGTAAAGGCAAATCAACTTGTAAGGTTAAATAAAATTAGTTTGCCTATGTCCATAGGAAGGAGCATTTTTATTTGTGAATGTACTAAAATTATGACCGATGCAAAATGGAAATGAGTCTTCATTAAATATATTTTCTTTAAATCTTTCGCTAATACTTTTTCATTACATACTGTCGTTAAATATTTTGTCTAAATCTTTCGTTAATACTTTCATTACATACTGTCGTGAATCAATTTCATCACATATTGTCATTAAATATTATCCCGTTAATACTTTCGTTAATACTATCGTTAATAATGTCCAGTTTATTTAGTTAATATTAGTCCTGGTTGATTGTTGCTTCTTGTTCGTTAACTTTGTGTGACTTCCGTTAAACAAAGTCGCGGTTGATTGTTGGTTGCTTCTTGTTCTTTAACTTCATGTGACGAATGTTGCTGAGAATGCGCTCTTTAGTAGACTTTTTTGCTTTCAATTTTTCGTTGCCTGGAACGTTTGGAACTCTCGCTTGGAACTGCCTCCTCTTTGGTGCAAATTTCTTCGCCTCATTTCCAAAATCTTCACACTTCTAAGACTTTTACTATGCTCTATCTTTTTATAACTTTTACAGATTTTGTCAACTGCTTTTGTTAGCGTAGCTCCACTGGTAACAAGTTTGTTTGCTGCTTCACGTAAAACTTCAGTGAAATCAAGTTTTTCGCTACCTCTCGTACTGCTATTGCCCTACGAACACGGAATTTGTTAAAACTAGTCTCAGGAAAACATGACATCTTCATTTTTGGTATGAAGGAAGGGAAGAGAGTAAGTTTTTGGTGTGATTTTTTTAGTGTGAAACTCGTCAATTTATACTCGAAAGAATTTTTACCGTTAGAGAGAAACATTACCGTTAGACACAGACTCTAGCGATCGACATAGAGATTCTCTATCGAGAGAAAGACTCTCGACGTCGAGATTGTCTCTCTCGACCGTTAGAGTGTTCCACTCTATCATAGTGGGAAACACGTTTTGCCTGGCCACGTGGCCAGGCAAATCACAAAAAAAAGACCCCTCCCATAGAAAGGGGCCTTACAGACTCATAAGGCTGTTATCTATGGAGAGAAAGGAGGGAATGATGTGACTGAAAACCGTCGTCTATTCCCTCCTCTCTCTCCTCTTCCCTCAGACACGCTGAGAATCCGCAGTCGCCCTCCCGGAACTGGGAGGAAAGCGAAGCGATGGAATCTCCCTCGCTTTCACTTTAGCGAGATACTTTATCTCGCTTTCTAGAAAGCGAGATATTTTCCATCGCTTTCAGTTTGACCTTTTTAATTTACACCCTGGTTACACCACCTACCGTTGTGATACGTTTGTTGTTACACTCCGCTTACACTCCCGATTCCGGCCTTTTGAATAATATTTACCCACTCAGATTTTTTCTGTATACAATCCCTGTATAACCTTGAGACGCACTCGCAATTTTTTGTGGTTTTTTAAAATAGCACCATGTTGAATGACCTAGGGAGCACCTTATTTGCTTATTCGATTACACACAACTGATTAAAGCGAGCATGAAATGGGTGTAGAGACAATACATCTTTTACTTGCGGGGGTTGAAGTGATTACACCCTGTCAATACAAAAAGATAAGGTGTTTCCAGTGAATCACGTTTCTATGGTCACAAGTTGACAAGTAAGATTATCTCATCCTCAAATATATTTTCTATGGTCACAAATAGTTTGCACTCACTATATAATGTCACCCCACTTCTCGTTTCAAATAACTCATTGTTATCTAAACATAAATATGATAAATATTGGGAGACGTAACTTCCACTCCAATGAAGATAACAATATCATCAAAGCTTATTATGCAATCAAGTTAGAAGGGGGAAATCTTAACAACCAAGATTTATGGGCTGCGGTTGTACCTAAGTTTGAAGAATTGAACGGTGGAAATCCTAATGGTCGTCAGATAAGAGCGTTGATGAATAGACGACATATCATCAAGAGAGACATGAGAACTTTTCATAGTTATGTTATAAGATGCAGGCAAGAACATCCTAATTATGATGAGGCTAATGTGGTAAGTTGTTTACAATTTGGTGATTTCATCCATAATCCAGTACAAGTCTAAATGACAATATACTTACGAAATGTTTCTTCTGTATACATGGTTTCTAGATGCTTTGGTCAAAGAACATTTTCTCGTCGGAGAAGCACCGCACGTTTAGGTACGAGGCCCCTTACGGTGTGTGGCGAGCATATGTTACACAAGTACATGGTTAACATGCGTTTTGAAAGGTTGCAGTGTTTGTGTATCCATCTAATTACACTGGATATAATAATAATTGTACGTTTGAAACACCTGCGTATCATACTGCACTATAGCGCTTGGTCTAGGTTAGCGCAACTGTTTCAGCAGAATGTAATAAAGATTAAAGAGTAAAGCAAATAAGAATTTTATTAGACTCACAAGCATACATGGTTATAGAACCACAAAACGTAAGCCAAAACAAATTTTCACTCCTTTGAACCAACACTTCCACATGGTTGGTCTCGCGAGGGCTTACAGATAGATTTACCCACAAAATCTGATAAAACTTTTTACACATGGATGAGTGTTGGATTCATCATGGGAAAAAAATGGACGAGAATCATGAAGCAGTCGTAGTGGGTGAATTGGGTTCCTTCGATATCCAGATATGCCTCGGTCGCCCAACGTTCCTGTAACATTCAAGTTTAAGTTTGAGTTAGTCATTGATAACATTGAAGCAAAATAAACATAAAGGGGGTATAGAAGTTACAAAAAACTCACATATGTTTCTCTATTCCTTGTTGGTTCAGGAGGAGGCGGATGATCGTAAATATTTTTAAGAATAGCTACACTAACATTCCTCCTTATCTTACCTACCCTGGTTTTAAGCGACCCAACATTCCGCGCATTATGATTTCCTTCGATTTCAGCAAAGTTCACCATCACTCTGTTCCAAAATTCATTAGCAGTAACTCTTAGGTGTTGGTGGTCTTCAGCCGATTGTACCATAGCCCACCCCCGTATCAATGCCACGTCCTCCTCCGGAGTAAAGCTTTTCATACTTGAAGAAGAAATAAAGGTATAAACAAAACCTTAATAGTATGCTACACAAGGAGTATTATGGTTTCAGTTGGATGAGTGGGATGAGGGTAATGTAGAAGAAAACTTCATATTTATAATAAAATCTAGGGAATCTTGACAATTATACACATTTCGTCGTTTTCTCATTCTGAATGAATGACAACTTCTTTTTTTAATTTATCCCCTTTTCCTCTTTTAGGAAGAATCCGGTTATTGCGATTCCCTTCATCAAAGTGACAACTCCTTCCATCATCCATCATTTCCATTTTGAAATGATTTGAGTTCACAGTAACATTGATAGACAACTCGTCATATTTAATCCCCCATACTCAAAAGATTGAGAATCTTTTTATTGATAGACAAATACAACATAGATTGACAACTCACCCCAAAAACGATTAATTGATGAAGAAAATTGAAGAACACAAGGAACCTTGGAATTAAAACTAGGAACACAACGATTAAGGCCACAACTACACTGGGGATAACTCATCTGAGTCTTCCCGGGTGCATTTCGGGAAAATTATAAATATATATTAAATATCAGTCTTGAAAAGGAAATCTCCTACGAGTACGTGCGAGAAAATCATCTTTTGCCCTTTGCTGCAACCAATAAGTAAACTCATTATTCGTTTGAACAACAAATAAATAGATTTAAATACAAATAACACTTACTATCTCCACTGGTGTAAGTCTAGGGACAATCATGCGTTCATACCACGATCTCTGAATTTCAATATACAGTCTAACGTATCTGAGTATTGTGCCGCATCGATCACGCAACGAATCCACGTCTCTTGCGTTTGGGTTTCCAGAACAACTAAACCTCTCCATAATCCTATTCTAGACGATATCAAGATCAATTCTTCGAATATCCTCTGCTTTATGAACAAATGACCATGCCCTAATTAATGTTAAGTCTTCTATTTTGGTATATGTAGCCATGGTTTGAAAAAACAGAATCTTATAAGGTGAATGTAGTCTTCTAGTGTATTCCATGCATGTCCATTTATACACTCAATTGATGACACACAACCCAAAACAATATTCGATTCCCTACTACCCATGCCATAGGTTACTATTCAGGATATCCTTTAATAATACTAAGGTAAATATCCTCCACTTGTAGACCTATACGAATCTTATAGGAATGACATTACCATACGAAGTGACACCAAATTTTGAAATAAAAACAAATAATTTTTTAAAAATAACAAAACTATACACGAAAAAAAAAAAAAAAAGTAATTTCTTGATAACAATTAAGTTAATATGAACCATTAAAGAAACTACATTAAACTACTTGTACGTTAATACATCATATCCCTAATTCGAAAAAACGTTAGTACTAAACGAAAGAGTTGGAGCAACAAAGCAACAAGACAAACACTAAGGTTGTTAGGGACCTTTTAAACATCCAGAAATACGCCACAACTATTTCAAAACATGTAAAAGTTTAATCCTCTAACTACGCCACGACAGAGAAAGAGAAGGTGGGTCCAAATGAGTTTCCTGCACGGTTGTATCCATGTCTTCTAGACCGTGAACCCACTGGTATTCCATTGGATGGATTGACTGGTTAAGATCCACGTCCATGTTGGAACTTGCATACGCACCTTGTGAACTCGAGGATGCGCCCCCACCATACGTTGTTTGCTGCCATGCACCCATGTCCATTCTGAGTCTCATTCCAAAAAGGTCCCCTGTGTTAGGCACCTGAGAGGGTTGTGTTTGGATGTTTGGAGATGTACGAGCACTGAGGTCGGGGTTGCTGCGTTCGAAATCAGAGTTTGAACAGCTACTCCCCAACTCCCACTGTTTTGTCTCATCAAAGATACTTGCCCTCATTGAGTTAATGCACGCTTGTTGCTTAAAAATGTGGCTAAGCAATTCTTCATAAAAAAAGCCATGAAAAGATTATGTCACAACAAAATAAAGGTAACTTCAAAATATTAGGACTACACGACTGCTAAAAAATAAACTTACGGGTGATATGTTGATTTGAGCCGGATCATAAGCGATTGGTTCTTCGCAGCTTAAAGGTATCGTAATGTCTTTGCCATTTCTGTATACGTGATAACTATCGACAATTTCAGGTAGGTCACGGTATACCTCAGGTAGGGGCGTGTACTGACTGGAGCGACAGTAGAGGTCATGTTGAGTCCCATAAGGCATGCCGGCTCTGCCTCTATTGCCAACACCAAACTCATCCTTGTTCCTCGCATGCTGTACCAAAGGCAAATATTTTCCGACGCTTGTGCTTGTCCACCACCTGTGGTAATGACCTTCAGTGACGGGCAGATAATGATCAGGTTCAGTCACTTCCGCGCCGTCCACAATCGTGGAATCTTCACTTGGGGGTGCTGAGGGCATAACGATGATACCCGTAAGCTGCCGCCAACAACGTTCAGGAAGGTAGTGACTCTTGCGGAACTTCATTCGTCGACCTGGAAAAAATATGTTGGGAACTATAAGATTAGGAGCCTAAAATTAGTCGAACAAAGAATTCATGGAATTTAAAGGATAGTTTGACTAACCTGACACCCTTCTTGCTTCTATTACCCAAGGGTCAGCGCAGTGATCATCCATCCTCCACGGTTGCCATTCAATGTTGGTAATGTTCCGAGTATCAAGATTCAACCTAGTCATATAAAGACTATGCCTATCTAGCTGCACTTGTTCGGCCGGGTCAATGTTTGTTTTGTTAAAAAATTCAAGGGCGGGGAATGGCGCACGTCTTGCCGCCTCGGGTCCCACATCCTCTGCGCGCTGAGGTAAGGGATGGCAGTTGCGAAAGTAGAAGTAGTACCAGTACTCGAGTATCATCCACATACCTCCGATGTCATTACTCGCTTTGCTACTCCACTTATCTAGTTGTTCATACAAATTTCCCAATGCAGCCCACCCCCAGTCGTAGTTGGCCACATTATCCAAGTCTTCCAAATAGCGTATCCACCCTTTCTTTAGCCTTGTAGTTGTGTCTCCGACCAACCATTTACCAATGCACCAGAATAAAAACATTTTGGTTAACTCGTCAGCGATTTCTTTGTTATCTATGCCTTTTCGCCCTACTATATAACGAGCTATGTGCCCAACAAGAACATCACTGTTGTTGGTTCCCCATTCTGGCACCGGTTTACCGTCAAACTGTGGGTTATCGAGCTGAGCCTGGCGAAGTGCATCACGCCAAGCCTTGGCACCCGAAAACCACAACTCATCATATAAAACCTTGTCTTCTCGGGATACATTTCTGCAAATTGGTCTATCCCTACCTAATCCTATTGGTATTTTAGTGAGCCTAACAAAATCTAGCGGAGTAATACCAGCTTCGAATTCAGGAAAATGGAAAGTCCTGGTTTTCTTAAACCACCGCTCCATTAAAGCCTCAGCCATCAGGTTGTCAGCATTCAATAGCTTGACATGGAACATGCCTGAAAACCCACAACGGTCTAATATCTGTTGCGCTCTAGGGTTGTCTTCAGTGACTATGTCGTAAAAGCTGTTAAGCTGGGTCCAATTGGTTTTAAATTGGGGAGAACGAACAGCGGTCATGTCTTCATTACACCGATGCGTCATGCCTTTGAACGATAACCTATCCCCGAGATACATTCCCTAAAATATACAAATACACAATTAAAAGGTCACGACATGTTGTAACACATTCAACATATGCCCCGAACCAACATACACATTCAACATATGCCCCGAAACCAACATACACACATTCAACATGTTGTAACACACTCAACATATGCCACAAAAATACATACACACAAATTCAAAACAATTCGTGCCACACCAAATTTGCCGACTAAAGACCCTTTTGATAAGCCATTTGTATCACCTAACCAATTTTCACATATCTTGCGACACAAATTCTATCGCCTAAACAAAAAACAACAACCAAACTCATATGTATTATCCTTCACAGTAAAATTGAAATTCAATATCTTTTCAAATTGTTCGACCTATATCATCACATAACTCATAAATTAAACTCCAAACAATTATATTACAAAGTATAGATCAAAATCATGATGAATTCCAAAATTTTCAATAAATTTAAAAGAACATACCTCTTCCATATGTTTGGATGAAATCAATTTTGAAAACCTCCCTAGTAATCAGCCAACGATTTCCGACATACCCGTAGTATCAATTTCAGAAAACTCCTTCGTATTATCAAGCTTCGACGTTGTAGAACAGGGGAAGAAGAAGAAGAAAGAAGAAGACAAGAGAAGATAGAAGAAGAAGGAGGAGAAAACGAGGGTTTTTGTGTTTTCTGGAAAGCGAGGAAATCTATATCGCGTTGACTGTTTTGACTGGTCAAGCGATATAGTTTGTATCGCTCAAGCCGAGCGAGATAGCTTTCCTCGCTTCAGTGGTGCCTCCATAGCCAACAGGCGGGTGGGAGGGGCACTGGGGTTACACTGTTGACTTTCCCCCCCCCCCCCCCCTACATAGATAGCAGCCTAACTAAGAGCAATTAAGGCCTAACTGTATGTACTGGAATTTGCAATGTGGGGTCTTATTGCGAATCCGATGAGTTTAGGAATAAAAACACACAGAACGGCAACACACTTCTCAGCTGATCCTATAACCCTCAATGGGAACTACATAGGAAATTGAGGCGAAAGTTTATCTTTTGGATAAAATGGCAGCGTGATGAATGATTTAGTTCGATCAGGCAGCAAGCTGCAGTTGGGGCCAGCTAAGGCGCTAACTTTTAATGCGGTTTGTTTCCATGATCAAATTCAGCTAGACTGTATTTTTCTTCACCTGAGCATAGTATCTAATACCTTTTCTTCATTATCACAAATATAAAGTACGGAATATGTACATATATATATATGCCGACTTTCCTGTTATATTACAGACTGTTGTTTCTATTGGTAACTATTGCACTTATACTAACTTATTGGTTGTATCCTGCTAACAACAATTTGAATGTAGGATGAACAATGCCCAAGTCTGAGTGTCTATTGATGATTATTCTGTAGTAATCATCTTAAGGAACAAAATCATGCAATATATTGGAGCCAAACCTGTTGTGCTGGTACCCTGTATCCGAGCAATCGTAATTTGACGTGTCAGGCCCCAGAGATGAAACATCTGGAGTGTATAAATCATCTCTTCTCATGTTGATAAAATTGTGATGGGTCCTGCCAGAAATGGGAAGGATGCCACTGTCGTCACAATGTTGTAATCCTAAAGTAAGTGATACCCCACCTCCACTTCTAAGTCTACCCAACTCAGCAATCTGGTAACCAGTTTCAGCAGTCAGAAACCTCCCACCTGCGCTCCCGCCAGATTGAATGATCTTATCCTTGAGAAGATTACACTCGTCCGCATTGGTTCCTGCTGCAAGTCCAGATATGTTTCCATCTGGGGCGAGATTTGAAGATTCCTCGAAGTGGCTGCGTATTTGACATCTCTCAGTCGCTGTGGACTCTGTGTTTTGCAACAACACCTCACCCCGACCGTCAGGAACCCTGAGCTCGTTGGTTGCTGCTTTAATTGCATTGTCTAATGAAGAATTTGCCTCCACGTCAGGGTCACAAATTTCTTCTTTGTACATCTCCTCGACCATGGGCTTCCAAAGGCGAACACGGGCATTTATAAACCAGTTAGAAACCTGAAATAAATGAAATACTAAAGAATTAGCAGAAAAAAACAAGAAGTATTTGTTTAGCAGATCTTATCCGGAATAAACAAAAGGCACACTCATTATGTGGATGACAAGGATTGGCCACCTAACCCATAGAAGTAGACATGGTAATTATTTAAAGATGACATCTACTATTAACTTGGTATCCATCAAGTTTGATTCTGTTGACCCACGAAGGCCCTAGATTGTGACAAGTAAGGACATAAACATTAGATAGGATGCTGGGGCTGCTGTTAAATGTACAGTCATAATACTCTAGGGCTTATAACTGGTCTTATGTTAAATATGGGAAATCTATAAACTGAGTCGGTACCAACTCAGTCTGTCGGAATCTTTGCACTGGATTAAAGCTTCTGAATTGCTAAAATTAGAGTGTAGATTGGTTTCCGACCCACACCAATAGTGCCTTTCTTTACCGATGTTACGCCCATACAGCATCAAGTTGAGATGAAACTTTGGTTCTCTATACATCTTGCTTTTCAAGAGAAAAAAATTAACAAACAAATATACGAAATGTTTCAGCATTTTCACCTGACTTCTGGTCAATCCTGCTTGTTTTGCCAGCATAGATTTATCGGAATCCTTAGGGTAGCTGGTGAACATAAAATTGAAATGACTTAGACAACTGCTGCGAGAGAAAGAAAACAATATGAAGGAAGAGTTCAAAGTTAGGCTTTTACGGATGAAGGAAGTGCTCAAATAGCCAAGCACGAAGGACTGAAACAGAGCTCTCAGGTAGTCCCCGTTGAGGTCTCCAAGCATTTTGTTGCAGAATTCCAAATTGCTGGAGAGTCCTCTGTTGTCTAAGCTGCTGGTCAACAAAGCGAAGGCGAGATATTCCAACTGATGAACCATTATCTCCAGTATCCTGCTCCCCAAGGCTTCTTCGACATGCTTTTATCTGGCGATTTACAGCATCACGTAAGCAGCGAAACTGGTTGGAAATTACCCGGAGAGCAAGGGCAGTGTATCTGTTAGAAGCCCCCCATCCTGCTATAAGATCAAATGAAGAAACCACGATCTGCATGTGATGGGAATACTGCTTATATCTTCTATCAATCTGCAGCAGTAGTAACACGGTGTAAGAATATCTCATACAATTTTGTAAGATGGCGAAACTGACATACAACAAGAAAAAAAGGAAATTACATTTTATAGAAAAGTCATCTCCACTGTCACCTCATTTATGCACTCCAGAACCGGTATGATACCACTAGAGATACTAGGAGGACCACATTTCTAATTTCTACTTGGATAACCCTGATCAATCGCACACTAGTTTGATCCAATGTAACCTCTATTCCTTACTTGGTACCCTGAATTGTTTGAATACAAAAGATCAATCATTTCCATATTACTCTATCACTTCTTCAACAAGGACTATTTGATAAAATTAAACAATTAAATGACATCCCCAGTATATGCAAGCAACTGTAATGCATCCTACAGAGGAAGTAAAAACAAAATACACAATAAAACTAAAAACATTGAGTGTGAAAATCTCACCTCATCCGACATGGATAATAGATTAGACATCCGGTTCCGCAAATCTTGTTGCTCACTCTCTGAATTTGTGCTTGTTTCCTGAGGGTTTGATGTTCTAACTGGGGACGGCAATGCACCACTATTCTTTAATTCTCCATCATTCTCCTTGGAGACCCTCAAACCAAACCTGTGAGACTGATGCTGCTTAGAAGCCTTGACAGCAACGACTTCATCAAGCAGTTCTTGTGCCGCCTTAAGGTATTTAGAGCTGGGAATAGTATCAGTGGGAGCTGAAATTTTATTTTGAGAGGGATCATAATATCTTTGACTAGGACCCGTAGTCGACGACATTTCATTTCTTCCACCTCTCCACACGGTGTAATCTTGATCCTCAATATGAGAACCAAAATTGCTGGATGAGATCTGTCGATTTGAATCTGATGCTCCAACAGATGGAATATCAACAAAGTTCGGTTGCGGCTGCGGATTTCCAGACAAGGAATTTGTGAAAGTCTCTGCAGTTGAGTGGTTCAGGTACATCATTATGTTACCAGGAAGAAGATTTGGCGGTTTAGCATAGACCGAATCTGTTGCACAATTGTCTGACATATCTTCTCTTTTGTTGCTAAAACCGCGGAAATAAGTAGCCATGTTTTTTTATCCTCGATATCGGAAATCAAATTTCCTCAACGAGAAATCAGAATTGAAGAATAAAACATCACCGGGATTCTTCATATAGAATATTGCTGCTCCATGAACTGAGTAGGTCCAAAAAGAGAAAAGGAAAAACACCACTTGGATGTTAGTACCTCCCCTGAACAACCACAATTTCTAATTACAGACGCAAAAATTAAGTCTAAACCTCTGAATTCATAGAATTGGTTTTTGTATTCATAAATGGACAAACTGTTAACATCCAACACTACGAGGAATATACGTTTCGCATTCTACATGATTAAATAAACTTAAGCAAGATTCAACTTTAACTTTACAAATTGTCTAGAGAAAGTGATAGTTGCTGATAGACCTCAACACACTGAAACTCCGCATCTAAAATATGAAATCGAAAACCCATTTGGCTATCACAATTAAGCACAACATCAAGATAAATTTCATTAAATCGTCCACCAATCCAACAATCTAGTTAAAGTTCAACCAAAATTGAGTAATCCCCAAACTATAAAGCCTCCAAAACACAAGGCCCCTAATACAAGAAAATCAAACAAACAAAAAAAGAACTTTACTGAGTATTTCTAATTGATAGTCGTGAAGCACTATAACCCACAACAGAAAAAACAATACTTAATCAAAGAAACATCAAAATCGAGGGAAAAAACAATACCTGAAAATCCAATAGTGCTTAGATTATGGAGAGCAGTAAAGCTTAAAAAGCACTCCCAATTCACTGAAATTGGCAACACAGACAAACTGATCCCAAGATGATATAATAATATTACACAAATTCTTAATCGAATGGGAACAACAATCTTCTTCTTCTTCTCTTTTACTAGTTTATACATATATTTGCTATCAACTAATCATATATGATATACCTATCTCTCTCACGTGTAGTAAATCACCTTCGCCATGAAAAATTTCTCTCTTGTTGTTGTAGTTGACGTTGTTATGGTGGTGGTTGTTGTTGATGGTGCTGCTGCTGCTGCTTTGCTGGTAAGGGTGTCTAGTACTCTAACAACCAGTGGGTAGACCTAAAACCCTCTCTCTCTAGAATACTGACCGTCTTCGTCTTCTACCTTCTTCTCTGGTCCAACAGAATAGGAAGACTTTGATCATGTAGTAAAAAAATTGGTACTATACGCAATAATAAATGTTCAAAGATATTACCTTCGAAAAGAAAAATGTTTAATTTAATTAATCAACTAATCTTATCTTTAAGATTGGTTTAATTATGGTTGTT
>JAJJMA010275225.1:0-10323 GCA_023529015.1 Papaver nudicaule | reverse complement strand
ATAGTCATCAAAGTTGCATCCGAGATGGCTTTCGAGATAACTTTTCCGAGATTGCCTCCAAGATGGCTTCACAGTTGATATCTTCGATGGGTTTCTTCGAGGGTGATGTTGCCGAAGTGAGGCATCGAAGTTGAGTTTGGTCCGAGATATATGATGTTTAAAGCATCGAAGTGTCTTCGCTGTACATAGTTTTTTCTTCCGAAATGTTAGTGGTTGATTGGTGCTCCGAAGTAAGATTTTGGGTGTCTTTGGATCAAAGTGGAATTTGTTGATGTTGGCTGCGAGATATAGTAGCTCCGAGAACAAGGTTGGTTGATGCTCCGAGAAGAAAGTTGCTCGATGGTTGAACTTGCTTGTTCCCTCGTACAGAATGCTAATTTAGTGGTGCTTCCTTGATACATATTGATCGTCGAGAGGTAAATTGTATGGGTTATATAAAATGGGTCATCGGTGTTGAGTGTACATAATCATCGAAGGTGAGGATCATAATGGTTGAAGCTGCTTCGTGGAGGATAAGCTATGTAGCCATCGAGGAGTGGATGGACTTGATCGAAGGTGTAGCCGAAGCCATCAAGACTTGAGTTGTTGATGCTGGCGAGTTTCCCGTGTTTTTCGAAGTTTTCCTCGCTGCCGTAACTGAATTCTGATCAACTTATTTAGGCATCATGGCCTGTTTGGTTTCATGGCGTTAAAGCCTTAGGAGATGTGCCTAAGCAAATAGGACTTTGCCTCATCGAAGAGGATCTGGAAGTTGTACTGAGCTGTTTGTGGTGAGCATAATTTGTTTATAGTGTGCCAAATCGAAGATTGCATAAAGCTAATGAGATTTCGAATGTGTCGTAATGTGACAAGCATGCTTTTTTCGGAATGCGATATGTTGTATCAAGAGGAGACTTTTAATAAATCTAAGGCATTAAAAATGCTAATTGGTGACTTTAAAAATTCTTGATTTCATTCATTGCATATTGCTCGGTGTTGTATAAACATACTCGATACCCCCACTCCTTCGAGGTAGAAAGAGATGGTTCGATCTTCAAATGTAATTATTCGATGCCCCATCCCTTCAGGGTGGAAGGAAACGGTTCGATCTCATTTATTTTGGTATATGCCTTAAAACTTGTATAATTGCATTATTTCTCGTAATTCGAAACTATACTTTTTTTGATAGTCACGACCCTCGAGGTGGGAGGGAGCGATTCGATCGATTTTATAAAGAAACTAATATAAGTAGAACTCCTAATTTAGGATATAATCTTAGTTTAAGTAGGACTTCGATATTGATGCCCCTCAAGGTGGGAGGAAGCGAATCAATCGATTTTTTAAGAATCTAACATGTTGCAAGAAAGAAATTTATGACTTCATACCTTATTTGCTAAGTGACTTATATATAATGGCGTCATGGCCTATCGTACGACTTGCTTGAACGTTATTCTAAGCATGTGAGGTTCATGATCATTCAAAAACTTTTTAAAGTAGCAAGAGTAGTGTTTAGAAATTCTCCCCAAAGAAGGTTGTTGAAGCTACTAATGCGGGTTTGTGTCCGAAGTTGTTCTTTGCTGCCATGTCTGAGTTGATTATTTGTGGAGTAAACTTCCTCTTTGTTGCTGCTTCGCTAGGAGTCCGTGTCCATCGCCATTTGGTTCTAGAGTGTGCTTTTGCTCCTTGAGCGAGCTTGCTTTGGTGTTTGCTTTGTTTCCACACTTTGTGTCACTTTATTTTAGTGCCTTACTCTTTAATCGGATTCCTCCAATATTATTTGTACCTGAAACTTTGAAAGCCGAGTTAAATAACAGCTGCAAAAGTATAATTGAATGGACTATTGTGCCGAATGTTGCCTAACATTATTTAAAGAATTCGAAAATGTAGTGACCTCGAATATTGTTTTATAAAGTAACTTAGTGAACAAGGATGAAATAATTATTTAGACTATAAGTAATATCAGGTGCTATGTAGATAATAATTTTTCAATTTACCTAGCCAAGAAAAACAAGTTGTATTCTAAACTTTCTATCATGCAATTTAGTGTGTCTTGACTAGTACAACTCTAAACAAGTTTTTTTTTTTTTTTTTTTTTTTTTAAAACATAGTTGAAATGCCTCGGAATGGGAAGAATGTAGAGTTTAAGAATTCTCCCTTTTTATGTGTAGCTTATAAGCTATGGCTTGATCGTAGGTGGAGATCGAAGATGGATTGAAGCTGCCATCTAAAGTTGGTGGTTGGTGATTGGAGTTGTACCAAAGTTGAGTTTCATTTTCCGAGTTGTATCGGAGGGAATATCCCGAAGTAAGTCATCCGAAGTGAGTGTCCCGAGATACGATCGAGCTAGCTGCTGATGTATGTTTTTTGAACCATCCAACTGCCGTGCCCAGAAAATTGCTTCGATGGATGGACGGAAGGTGGTCGGTGGCCGAAGTAATTGACCAAAGTTGATTAGTTGGTGATCGAAGTTTGGTGCGAGAATGATGCCGAAGCTGATGTTGAAAGTTGACTTCGTTCATTTGTTTAGTTTGATGCTTCCGTGTGTAGTTTTAGGATTTAAAATTGCTACGATGATGAGACTGCCCAAATCGAATTGAAATCTTCGGTACGCCCAAATCAAATTTAAAATTGAATTGAAATCTTCGGTATGCCCCAATCGAGTTGGTATGCCCTGGTTGTAACGGTAGGCCCCAAAAGAGCGATACGAATTTCTGTTCATGCAAGTTGGTAGCTGTTACGCTACTAAATTCATTCATATGGATGGTAACGTGTTACCTTTGCTTTGCTTCTAATGTAAACTAGACCCAGATGTCATAGATACGTGGCTAAGCTCTCCCATATGTGTCAAAGCTACTTCCTACCACCTCTTCAAACTCATTTTCTCATCAGCTTAACTACCTCGAGAGAAGAACTTGCCCCACCATGCAGGGTCCACCACAGACCTTCCTACCGATGATGTTCCATACTTAAAAAAGCTTACGACGACCTTCCTTGTCTAATTTCCTTGAAAGTTCAAACCCGGATTGGATTATTCATGACTTTGTCTTCCATGGCTGCTAGACATGGAATCCCGTCCGTCTTCCTTGGCCTTTTTAATACATCCTTCAATGCCTTTGTCGGCCCTTCGTCAATATCTGAATCCTCCAGGTCAAATCCAGAACAGTTGAGTTTACCTCCTGAATGGATCCCTTTTCCTTCCAACGTGGTTTCATTTACTGTTAGAACTGAGTTGCTGTTTTGATATGATTGCCGTGTTGTTTTTGTGATTTAATCGAACTGAGTCCGATCTGTCCGAGGTGACTTGCACTGAGGGAAAATATTATCCGAGGATGCTTTGAAGTTGAATTGGGGTGCATCGAGTTGCCTTCGGTGTTTGATTAGTCATCAAGATTTGGTAGTGATGTTGGCATCGGACTCAGCATCGGAGTCGGCATCGAAGTTAAATTGCTGATGTTGTATCATCGAATTTTGAAGAGGTAAGGCCGAGCTGGCTGGCTCGAGTTTATTGATGCTGTGTTATCGAAGTTGAGGCCTCGGAGGTCAGTGTCAAATGTAATTGAAGGTCGGTATCAGACGTCCTCGAAGTGTAGTTATTAAAATTGAATCATTAAGCCACCAAATGCAAACTGCTCCGAGACCGTTGAGGCTTCGATTTCACCTTCCTCCGAAGTTAGGCAGGGAAGATTTCCTGCGTTATTTGCTGAGCTAGATTGTTCCATTGCGGGCATCTATCTTTGACCATGATTTACTTTTGAGAGTTCCCTGATCTAAATTCTTCTTTCGTCCAGATAAGTTTGTAGTAGTACCAACTTCGATGCTTCTCTCTGAGACGAATTAGTATACGACTGGTATGGCTTGCAAGATAGCACTTGTTCTTCGATTGCATCAGAAACTGCAAATCTCTATTGGTTTTGCTACAAAATATAATTGAGTGAGTAATCGTGAATTATGGTAGACTACTTTAGCATAAATGGTCAAAACAATAAATGGGTTTTGAGGTTATGATCTGTTGATTGTGGATCTGTATCCAAAATTCCTTTTGAACTGAAAATGTGATGTGAAATTCATACTTTTCGAGAGAAACGGAAACCTGGTTTCTATCAGAGATTCTTCTAAAAATTTTGACTTAAAAACTACATTAAATACATAATAATATGACTGGACTAAAACTTCTCGTGTAGATAAGCCGGATTATAGATTGCTTGTTCAGATCTGTTTTGAATCCGAGTTTAGAATCTTTTTATCTAGCTTTTTGTTTTTGAAAGACCAAATCCAAAAGTAAAGGAGGGGATTTAAAGAGATAAGAGGAAGAAATATCCTGTTTGTTGATGATGATTTTTAGATTTCATTTTCTCTGGATGTTCCGTCGAATCTGAGTTGCAGCTGATATCTATCTAAAATTTGCCTTTTGTGACCAGAATACCCATAGAACACTTGTATCAACTGGATTTGCTTCTAAACTCGACGGGACTGTTACTGAATTTGCCGGATCTGCCATCAGAATTAATAGATCTTGCCTTTTGGACCTCAAAATCACAGGCAAATATCTTTTGAAAAGACAAGAAATATGTTAAAAATTTGAAAACCCGAAAAATCACAGGCAAACCCTAAGTTGTTTTAATCATCCCTGTTTCTAGCGCCAAAATGTACGAGTAGAAAATCCGCATAGGTACTCTAGATACCGTATCCATCAGATCTACTCATACATACAGTATTTAGTTGAGATTTAATGGTGCGAAGACCATAAGAACAGCACCGAGGGTACTATGAACAGTGAATCAAGATCAAACTAATAAGAGTAAAGGCAAAACATAAGAAGATTTATATGTATTTCGGTGTGGTGATTACATGAATCTCCATTAAAGAGAAGTTCTAGATCTAGATCTAGTTTTTTGGGGAAGAAGATGAGTAGAGGAGAAGGAGGAAGAGAGAGAAAGTGAGAGAAGATCCCCTCTCTCCTAGGAGATATTTCCTTTATATAGAGGAAATCTACAGGATAATTACATAAGTGCCCTTATCTTAGCTACTAAGTAATCTAGGTCTTCGGTGCGCCCCGTCTTCAAGTGACTTCGGCTCTCGTATGTCGGTTTATCAACTTCGGCGGACTTCTTCTTCGGGCTTGGTATATTCTTCGAGGCGAGCTTGGGTAGCTACTTCGGAGGGATTGGTGGACCGAGGTGGTATCCCTGAACGGTGGTCCACGGTTCGTAGTCTTGGTCTTCGGTTCTCTTTGCGTTCATAAGGCGTTGTCTTACTCTTCTTCTAGGATGGTGACACGTGGATCATCCGAATTATACCCTCACAGTTTGCTCCTTTGCCAATGGATGTTTCGAAGATTAATCCGTTTGCAAATTCTTCTTGTCATAATTGATGGTATGAGACACGTGGACTTGTGAGAATCCTGGAGTGTGCTGTCTTGTGTTGTATCCTTTCGTTTAGCTTCGGTACTTTGACTTGCTTCAACAGCTTCGAACTTGTAACATTTACTTCTTTGTTGAGTTGCCGAGGAGGTATGATTGATTGAGTTGGTAACGAATGAATTTTATCTGCCTTTTTCTGGCATTTTTTCATGAAGGTTTGAGATTCCATTGATCGAATGTGATGCTGAATCCAAGGGACCGACATCGAGAAGAGGATGATTAGTCATCGGTGTATGCAGGCTAATCCGAAGGAGATGTCTCGAGGTAAGTTGTTGCTGCCGAAGTAAGTATTTTACGAGCTGAGCTAAAATTTCTCCGAATCTGATGTACATTGCTTCCTACGGGCTACTGTCGTTGCGAGATTATTCCTTTCGGGATTTGCTGATTGTAGTGAGTTAGACTTCTCCGAGAATGTTTCGTCGAGAATGCTTGGATGACTGCTTCGGATTGAATTGATTGTTATTCTTTTCTCGAAGGAGATAGATGCCATGGATTGACTTCGGTGTTTGCTTCGTTGATGATGAATGGTTACTTCATGAATCCTTTGAATTTTGAGATGACCTTCGTTGGTGTATTTCGATGTAGACAGATGATTTCTTCGTATTGTAACTAGCTCGAAAGGTGGTGATCGAGATGTTTTCGGGGTGTTTCTTTTGTTGTGATATTTCTTTCCTTGGGACTATCTTTCGAGCGAGATGAGTTCTTAGCTTTCCATTGTTGTCGAAGGAACTGAGCGGAAGAGTACATACTTGCTCCTACTCTTTCGTGAAGTTTTTAGACGGTTTCCTGAGTTGTTTGGTGTCGTTATTGTTGCTGAAGAAATGAGCTTTGAAAATTTTTCCACTCGGGATTCCCTTGTATAGTTGCCCCCCTTTTGCTTTCGAAAGTGAAGGAACCGAACTTTTGTAAGCAAAAGGAAATGTTCTTCTGAAGTGTACCTTCCACAAAGCGATTTTGTTGTACGAGGAGATTGGCATCCGATGGCTTTGCCCCTGCATTCTTTGTTCTGCTCCAGCTACTACTTCGGTGTATTGACTTTTGTGACTCTTCGTTGTGAAACGAAGGATGCCATGCTCCTTTGGTGGACGAAGATTGCTATCACTTTGCTTTGCTCCTTGGGTCATTTGATGTTGCTTCCCACGTGTGGGTCTTTAGCGAAGTTCTTGTATGTACAACCATCCTCGAGCGTTTTGAGAGCGAGGCCAATTTTGAATTCCTTTCACCAGATTTTATCGGAGAAGCCTTGGTGCAATGCTCCTGCTTGATGCTTTAATGAATACTTCAAGGTAATATCTTTGTGATTTGTTTGTGCCCATGTCTTTCATCTTTTTGCATTTCGATTCATTTGTACTTCGAGCCATCCTGTAGAATATTTCGATTCATCCTGTAATGAAGCTAATAGTATTGTCAATTCGTTCTTTGATAAAGTATATTTTTGAATCATTCTTCAATGAAGTTTTTTTTTTTTTCTTTTTCATGAGTGAGTCATGCTTTTCTTCGATGTTTAGTGATCAGGCACGTACTTATCTTCGATGTGTTTTTTGCCTGGTAACTCGTGATCAAGCATGAAGTTTACCTTGCAAACTATAGGCTCCTAAGGTTACTTAGAGTGCAACTTCGGGGCTTACTTCGATGTGGGAGGCAGTAACCAAGCTAGTGGGGGCGTACGGATCACCCTTCCCAACGGCTTTGAGCTACTCGCGCTGGTTTCAAGCAAAACACTGGCTATCGAGCCCATAGGTACCCGTCCTGCCTCAGTACGTTAGGTGGGTATCGAAGATCCTAAGTACCCATTTATCCCAAGTAGAGTAGGAAACTTATGGTGGGTAGCTGCTATGTGTCTTGATAATAAAGTAGCACAATGGGGGAGTGCCGGTCACAGCTGGAGCTTAGACATGGTGCTGCTCTCCTATCGCGGCCTGGAGTTCAACTTTTTCTTTTCTTGCTAGCCCCTCCTCAAGGCTGTGCTTGATTTTTGGAGGAGGTCCCTCGGCTGCGTAACTCGCTTGCCATTCCCGTGAATGTAAGCTAATTAGCTGCCTCGGGGTTCCATCCACCTCTAAAGGTAGATGTTAATCCCATTTATCGTCCCCTCGGCGCCCGAGGACGTTTACTCCTCGTGGTCGTTTGGTAGTGAGTACGAATGTATCGTCGGCTTATGTAGCCTTGATTCAAAGTGCTCACCGCTATCGGGGTGTCTTGTGGGTAGAGTACCGTGCCATATAACTCGTAGGGCCCTTACGATTTATATGAGCATCAGCTCTGTGCCTGCCATTTGAGGTCTTTTTATTTTTTGGCGTTTTTTGCCTTGGCGTTACAGCCTTTTTGTTTTTGGCTTTTTCTGCCTTGGCGTTTTCAGCCTTTTTGTTTTTGCGATGAGGCACTGGTGAAGATATGTTCGTCAGAGCTTTAGGAGATGTGCCTAAGCAAATAGGACTTTGTTGTGGTCGGAGCTTGCTTATCCGAGGTTGATGTAATTGCTGCTTCGAGCTGTCGATGCATGTTGACTGTCCCTAGAACACTGAATATTTGCTAATATTTGTTTTGCTGATGAGATGCGAGTTGCGTTATTATACTTTGAGGCTACTGATCCATCAAAGTTGAGTTCGTTTCCCAATCGGATTAGTCTTGCCACTTTGTTGCTACGGAGACGCTACTTCAACGAGATGGACTGGTAATCAGGATAGAAGGTGGGTTGGCGAAACTGTTGGGTTATCAGCCGAACTGGTACTCCGAAGTTACTGATGCTGAGTCGTCGGAGTTTCCTCAAGTGTTCACTTTGGATATGTACTTAGCTAGTTGTTTCCGAGATAAACATTGGAGTTGAGTATCGAAGTTGAGTAAACATAGTCATCAAAGTTGCATCCGAGATGGCTTTCGAGATAACTTTTCCGAGATTGCCTCCAAGATGGCTTCACAGTTGATATCTTCGATGGGTTTCTTCGAGGGTGATGTTGCCGAAGTGAGGCATCGAAGTTGAGTTTGGTCCGAGATATATGATGTTTAAAGCATCGAAGTGTCTTCGCTGTACATAGTTTTTTCTTCCGAAATGTTAGTGGTTGATTGGTGCTCCGAAGTAAGATTTTGGGTGTCTTTGGATCAAAGTGGAATTTGTTGATGTTGGCTGCGAGATATAGTAGCTCCGAGAACAAGGTTGGTTGATGCTCCGAGAAGAAAGTTGCTCGATGGTTGAACTTGCTTGTTCCCTCGTACAGAATGCTAATTTAGTGGTGCTTCCTTGATACATATTGATCGTCGAGAGGTAAATTGTATGGGTTATATAAAATGGGTCATCGGTGTTGAGTGTACATAATCATCGAAGGTGAGGATCATAATGGTTGAAGCTGCTTCGTGGAGGATAAGCTATGTAGCCATCGAGGAGTGGATGGACTTGATCGAAGGTGTAGCCGAAGCCATCAAGACTTGAGTTGTTGATGCTGGCGAGTTTCCCGTGTTTTTCGAAGTTTTCCTCGCTGCCGTAACTGAATTCTGATCAACTTATTTAGGCATCATGGCCTGTTTGGTTTCATGGCGTTAAAGCCTTAGGAGATGTGCCTAAGCAAATAGGACTTTGCCTCATCGAAGAGGATCTGGAAGTTGTACTGAGCTGTTTGTGGTGAGCATAATTTGTTTATAGTGTGCCAAATCGAAGATTGCATAAAGCTAATGAGATTTCGAATGTGTCGTAATGTGACAAGCATGCTTTTTTCGGAATGCGATATGTTGTATCAAGAGGAGACTTTTAATAAATCTAAGGCATTAAAAATGCTAATTGGTGACTTTAAAAATTCTTGATTTCATTCATTGCATATTGCTCGGTGTTGTATAAACATACTCGATACCCCCACTCCTTCGAGGTAGAAAGAGATGGTTCGATCTTCAAATGTAATTATTCGATGCCCCATCCCTTCAGGGTGGAAGGAAACGGTTCGATCTCATTTATTTTGGTATATGCCTTAAAACTTGTATAATTGCATTATTTCTCGTAATTCGAAACTATACTTTTTTTGATAGTCACGACCCTCGAGGTGGGAGGGAGCGATTCGATCGATTTTATAAAGAAACTAATATAAGTAGAACTCCTAATTTAGGATATAATCTTAGTTTAAGTAGGACTTCGATATTGATGCCCCTCAAGGTGGGAGGAAGCGAATCAATCGATTTTTTAAGAATCTAACATGTTGCAAGAAAGAAATTTATGACTTCATACCTTATTTGCTAAGTGACTTATATATAATGGCGTCATGGCCTATCGTACGACTTGCTTGAACGTTATTCTAAGCATGTGAGGTTCATGATCATTCAAAAACTTTTTAAAGTAGCAAGAGTAGTGTTTAGAAATTCTCCCCAAAGAAGGTTGTTGAAGCTACTAATGCGGGTTTGTGTCCGAAGTTGTTCTTTGCTGCCATGTCTGAGTTGATTATTTGTGGAGTAAACTTCCTCTTTGTTGCTGCTTCGCTAGGAGTCCGTGTCCATCGCCATTTGGTTCTAGAGTGTGCTTTTGCTCCTTGAGCGAGCTTGCTTTGGTGTTTGCTTTGTTTCCACACTTTGTGTCACTTTATTTTAGTGCCTTACTCTTTAATCGGATTCCTCCAATATTATTTGTACCTGAAACTTTGAAAGCCGAGTTAAATAACAGCTGCAAAAGTATAATTGAATGGACTATTGTGCCGAATGTTGCCTAACATTATTTAAAGAATTCGAAAATGTAGTGACCTCGAATATTGTTTTATAAAGTAACTTAGTGAACAAGGATGAAATAATTATTTAGACTATAAGTAATATCAGGTGCTATGTAGATAATAATTTTTCAATTTACCTAGCCAAGAAAAACAAGTTGTATTCTAAACTTTCTATCATGCAATTTAGTGTGTCTTGACTAGTACAACTCTAAACAAGTTTTTTTTTTTTTTTTTTTTTTTTT
>JAJJMA010275222.1:0-24242 GCA_023529015.1 Papaver nudicaule | reverse complement strand
ACTTCAAACCGAGAATATCAAACTCATTAATTCGTTGAAGCACAAATCAAAAAGATAGAGTTTGAACTTCGAAGTTACGCATTCTGAGTCAACCATATTATGGTTTCGAAACGTACATCTGTTATGGCAGAAACCAAATTAAGGTTTCCTAACCTAAAGTTCATTATATGACCAGAACTATATTAAGGTTCCCAAATCAAGTTTCCATATAGCAAAACCTAAAGCTTGGTTTCGAAATCTAGATTTTGTTTAACAAAACCTTAGTAAAGGTTTCGAAACAAGAAACATATATTAAATTCTCCACAAATGTTTGGTGTCGTACTTGAGAGTCCATGTGGTCGAGAACCGTTTCAGCATCACACCTTTTTAGCCTCGACGCACAGGAATATATTTCCCGGTTCACATAACCCTTTAGGAAACCCCAGGGTCTTTTCGACCTTTTAGAACTCACATGGTCAAGACACATTGGCCTCGATTCTCAAGTCACTGTAAGCCAACAAACATAATTACGAATCTGTGTTATCTCATTGGTCACAATATTTAAGTTTCGGACCAATAGCTTATGAATACGAAAACCAGATTATGGTTTGGAAATCAACGTTTAGTTTTACCAAAACCTACATTGAGGTTTCGAACATTGAAAATTCATAAGTTGAGAACACAAATATGGTTTCAGAATCCAGAACATAAGTGTGAGTCACGATGTCTCTTACATTGGCTCATACAAGTATACGCAATCAATCCGACAGAGCCAGACTAGGTAAGAAGAGACACAATACTGTGATGGATCAAATCTCGTAGTACTACCGAGATAACATCGCATTGTTATATCCAACTCGAAAAGGTTTTTGGAAAAACCTTTATATTAACTTAGAGACTGAGAAGAAAATAAAGCTCTAAGCTATATGGAATGTCATAACTACAACACAAATACCGCAAGCGGTACACACTGATCACAAGTGATCAAGTCATAACGTAAAGCTCAAGCTGAGAGTTATGTTTATGTCTTTTGTAGCACAAGTGTAAAAGAAAATGGAATCGCGTTATTAGGATTCACTAACCTGTTTAATGATGAAGACGGATGTCTTCGTTTGATCTTCAGTCTTTCTTCAACTCTTCAACCAGTGATTCTAAATCCTACCAAAATCTTCCACAACCTAAAGCTAACTCTCACATGACGTCACCTAATTGTGTGTTGTTTAGTGGTCGAGTTTTGATCACTAAAGTTGACAACTAAGCTTGACATACCAACACTTAGTGAGGTTGACCGAGCCATGCTCTAACAATCTCCTCCTTTGTCAATTTTAGTGACAAAAACTCTTTACATAGATGAACGAGAAATTTCAAACCTAAGTTCTACGCTTCGAGTTCTTCTACTTAGCTTGACAGCACACCAATAGTACCTGCAAAATATGTCAGTCTGCAAACAAGATATGTACTATTGAAAAATACTGATAACCAATACACTTGCTCCCCCTGAATGTAAGTTCGGATGTCTATCAATCTCCAACGTATTGTTATCACCTGTAGCACAACGCGAAAGTCTACAGTGCTAGTAACATCTAGTGTTATTCCCCCTTAGTTCATGCTTTCATTCATTTTTCAATATACGCGCAGGCATTTTTCTCCCCATATGACACTGCTTAATGTCAAAGACCAAGCACCGACCGAAGTCAAGCTATCAATATTTCTCCCCTTTTTTGTCAAAAATAATTGACAAAGGGTCTCGAAAATATATGGGTACGAGATAAATGCTCAAGTTCAGAGAACTCGATTCAACATATAAGAATGATTGCAATCACACGGGTCAGCATTTCGACAAGTTACACAAAATACATATATATATATATATATATATGATAAGCTCAAGCAACCTGTCAGGAAATATAAAAGATATAAGCAGATAAAAATTATATTCCCTGTATATTCCACAACCACGCTCCCCTAAAGATATATTCTATGAAGCACAAGTTCAAAAAAGAACTCTCCCCCGTTGGTTGTCATTCCCTCGGACATGAGAACAACGGAACAGTCTTTGCCAGAGAAAGACTTAGATCTGGTTTTGGGTTTTCGAACACGTCTGTAGTCATACTAGATTATACCATTGATTTATGCGTACACTATAACTCCTAGTCATGAGACACAAGGATATCCAATAGTATTGTGACTAGCATAAAATCGAGATCTCCTCCTTACATAGTTATATCTATACCTGCAACAAAGTCGTTAGCACAAACATAACAGCCACAAACATAAGGAGGCCAATGATATCAAGATATTAAAACAATAAAGATCAGCTCCATAGGAGATAAAGGAATTATCTTGATAACCTGCAACATACATCCATAATAGATTCAGAAATATTAACTCAATGTTGCATTCGAAACTTACGCAATATTTAGGTTTTTCTGATTTTCTACTTTTTTATATTTTTCAGATAATGAAATACGAAACATGCGTAAAGAAATATTTAATTTTTTTCGAATTAACTATTCATGAACAGAATCGAAACATGCGTAAAAAAAAATTCTTAATTTTTATTGCATCATAATTTCGAGAACAATTATAGATTCTTTTTTGTTGCATTTAGAAACGTTCATTCAGAATTAGCCACAGGATTCTGAGCTTCAGTTTTAGCCTTGAACAGTTCTCCAAGAAGATAGACTTGATGATTCATAATTGTTTCTTGCATCTGAACAGTTTTAGTGAAACAATCAGCGAGAACCCGCATATCAGGTTTGATTTGCTCCCATGCCGTAGCAGATTGTTCTACAAACACATTGTTTCTCTGTTCCAGTTCTTCCTTCTTTGCATCATAGTACCTTTTTCTCTTGTTTCGACCAATAGGTTTCTTATAATCAAGAGATAGATCAGTGAGACCATTGGAGACAGATACAGCGTTAAGAGCATTAGAGGTTGAAGATACCAATTCCGGATTCATGGTAGACCTGAGAGAGATCTCCCACACCATTTATACTTATAGTATCAAAGATATATAAATATTTCCAGGAATATCTCAAAAGGATTTTTCGAAACTAATTAGCAAATATTTTCGAACTTTATTTTAAATACATGATAAATTTTTCGAAACAATTTTTCCAAAAATAAATGATTCAAAGATATTTTTAACACACTTTTTTTTTATATAAAAAATATAAAGAGAATTTCTTTTTTAATTGTACAAAAATCTTTTTTTTTTTTTTTCAAACACAATATCAATTAATTTTTTGAATTCGAAATACTTGTACTAGTTTCCCTTTTGAGTATGAGCATCTCACCTTCTGTCTCACAAGAGTTGATAGATACTGCATCTGAGGATAGAACAAGGGATGAAGATACAAGAGTTGTCGTTCTGAAACTGTTAAGGTGATTAATAAGTTTATTGGTCTTCCTTTGTAACCATTTAGCATATTTTACTTTCTTTTTGAAGATTGTGCAATTGCTAAAGGTATGACAGTTTATTTTACAGAATAAGCAATATTGCTTTTCCGGATCGACAAAATCAAGCATAGGAGTATCCTCTTGGTTACTTGAACAAGTCATCGAATCTGCAGGATTAGATACCGTATTACTAGATACAACGGCAGTAAATGCCAGGTTCGAAACCTCATCATCATCAGTCTCATACGCATCCGAAGATTCGTCCAATGTTACTGCCAGGGATCGCGTACCAGTGTATTTCCTGGTATTTGGACATTCTTTCGAATAGTGACCGAAAACTTTACGCGTAAAGCGTTGAGGTTGGTCATCACTGTCCTCTTTTGGTGGATCCCTTTTTGGAGTAACACGATCATGAGGTCGATGTGTGATGGAAATATTTTTAACGAACCTCTTGTTTCGTCGTTTAAGTAAATCACGAAATTTTCTAGTAATAAGAGACATAGTAGAGTTTAGTTCTTCCTCAGATTTTTCGTCCAAGACATCATCACATTCAGTGTTGGGATTATGTTTTCTCTTTTCAGAAGATCCTACATCATTCCTTTTAGCTTTGAATGCAATGTTGTCCCTTTTGCTCATGATCGAAAATTATGAGTTTACCTACCAGTGTACTTCGGGTGAGTTTGGACAAGTCAGTATTTTCTTCCAGGATTGCATGCTTTTTAGCTTCATACCTGGATGGCAGAGACCTGAGTATCTGACACACGATATCCTTCTCTGGAATAACTTTACCCAAAGAAAATGAGGCATTAACTATTTCAGATAGTCTAAGGTGGAATTCCTCGAAGGTGTCGTCATCACCCATACGAAGATTTTCCCAATCCGAAGCAAGAGTCTGTAGTCGGGCTTCTTTTTCAGAGGTATTCCCTTCAAAGACGGTTTCCGAAATGTCCCAAGCCTCCTTCGAGGTTTCACACGTAGACACGTGATAATAGAGATCAGGAGTGACCGCATGAATAATGGCATTTAATCCATCAAATTTTTTCTTGACTTTTGTCTGCTCATCGCCTTCTAGATCAACAAGTTCTTTATATTCGGACATAGAACCAGTTTTAAAAGGACGAGAATAGCCTTTAACAACCAACGTCCAGTTTCAAAGTCTCTTAACAAAAGATAGGACCGCATAGCGGATTTCCACCGGATATAGTTTGTCCCGTCAAATCTTGGGGGTACAGTGACTGAGATGGAATCATTATTCTTATTTATGGTTATTCTTATAGGTTGGATCGAGCCAAACACAGATTGTTAGATCTTAAGGTGTTTGCCTGCTCTGATACCAATTGAAAAGACGAGGGTACCGAGTACACCACCAATCTTTTATTTTAGTCCACCTATAAGTTAAACCATGATCGGTTCCTGTAATCAAGAACCGAAGAACAAGATCTCCTTCAGATCTGATTGATTCACACAAGGGAGTCAATACAAGAATCCTAAAGACTATGTCAATCAACCAAGTACGATACTTTAATTATAAATGATGACTCAAATATAATGCGGAAGTAAAGTAAAGTACACACAAGATTTTGTTAACGAGGAAACTACAAACTCGTAGAAAAACCCCGGGACCTAGTCCAGTTTTAAATACTCTTAAGAATTAAGCCGCCAACACACCTACTCTCAGACTTCGGACTAGCTGGTGCAGACAATATGACCCTAATACGACTATTAGTCACAAAGATTTCCCCTCAATATTCCTACGCCTCCAACCACAGCAAGGTGGTCACGCACATGTACTCCTCTACGCAAACAGACGTCCTAAACTGTCTTACGCAAGAGTTGCCTCACAGCCCGTCGTGAGGACTATCGCTACCCGACCTCCAATCGGACGATTACAACCTTATGGACAACAACCAAATAGTGGCAGGTCAAATCGCTAGATGATATCCTTGGTAACTAACAGATTTTTCACCGAAGTTCTTTTACACCAAGAGCGAGGATATTGAGTTTACTTAGGCAATAAACACCTCGAGATATCGATCAAGGTTTCAAAACCTAAACTCCCGAAAAAGCAACCTTGTCGTCCCAGTTGGAATCAAGCAGATAGCTATAGCAAGTACGATATGATATGACCGTGAAGAACGATGTACCTGCAAAGAACAAATCAAATAACAGTGATCTTGATTCCACTTTATATCTATAGTTTAGGCACACAAACTGAAAGCGGTTTGGTGACAAATCCAGGTTAATAGATAAAGAGTATGTTCTAATCACAACGATCTTGAGTGGCCTTATAGCAGAAGAGAAGGACCATAAAATAACAAGATCGCAAGGTTTGATAGACGTGATAGAACATAACACAAGTACAATACAAAGAAGACTAGTAAACATAAACTAGTTTCCCGTAAAAGGTACTTCTAGGCTTGTCAATCCCTAGAGAAGACTTTCACGCAATTCTTGACCAAGAGCAAAAGCTCAAAGGTAACTGAAAAGAAAAGCGACAAACACAGGCTTACAATTCCGAAGAAGAGCTTGGCCAGAGGGATAAAGCTTTAAGGAGAGATTCCCCTCCTATTTATATTCACTAAGGCTTAACTTTGAAATGAGGCAAACTTAATTTCGGAAATTCCACAAAGCACATTTACTTAATAATTCCGAAATTCCCCATTTAGTCTCATAGCACTTAATGAGGAATAATACTCTAGCATTTTACATTTAAGAAATATATATTCCATAAAGAAAATATATTTTCGAAAGATATTTAGCCAAGAGCAATCAAAGAAAATAATATCTTAAGGTATATTTGGATATTTCTTTTAATTCAAAATATAGCGCTTACCAAATATGCTCCCTGGGAAAGAGCTCAATTCGAAAACGTGTCCTTTTGTTTCGAAAATCTCCTTAGATATTATTACTTCCAAATGTAGTCACCAGCTTTAATAATGTCGACATTACTTCCTTGGTATTGCTGGGCTAACCAGACGAACCTAGGTGGAAGTGGGATCTGGTCCAACGTGGTTCAATGTTCCGCATAAACGCATCATAACAGACGTGGACAAGCCTTGTGTGTTAAGCTTAAGTGAACACGTAGGTTCAAACATTCTGAATCACGCAAATAGATATACCATTGGAAGTACGGTGCGAGATTCCACGAGTAACTAGCAAAATGTTAAATCTCCTGAATTCTTGATTCCAATATAGAAGTCACGTTAATGATATCCAAGAATTCAAATCAAAACATCAAATGAATAATCAAATGAATATTTGATCGAGCAGTAATCATACGAAGATTTTAATCACGTACAATATTGATCAGAAATCAGGTGTCTACTTATTTGAAGCGACTAACCATATTTCTGATGATGACTCAATCTCACTTAGTTGTACATTGAAGATGAACGAATTTAAACTTCAAACCGAGAATATCAAACTCATTAATTCGTTTAAGCACAAATCAAAAAGATAGAGTTTGAACTTCGAAGTTACGCATTCTGAGTCAACCATATTATGGTTTCAAATCATACATCTGTTTTGGCAGAAACCAAATTAAGGTTTCGGAACTTAAAGTTCAGTATATGACTAGAACCATATTAAGGTTCCCAAATCAAGTTTCCATATAGCGAAACCTAAAGCTTGGTTTCGAAATCTAGATTATGTTTAACAAAACCTTGGTTAAGGTTTCGAAACAAGAAACACATATTAAATTCTCCACAAATGTTTGGTGTCGTACTTGAGAGTCCATGTGGTCGAGAACCGCTTCAGCATCACACCTTTTTAGCCTCGACGCACAGGAATATATTTCCCGGTTCACATAAACCTTTAGGAAACCCCAAGGTCTTTTCGACCTTTTAGAAGTCACATGGTCAAGACACATTGGCCTCGATTCTCAAGCCACTGTAAGCCAACAAACATAGTTACGAATCTGTGTTATCTCATTGGTCAAAGTTTCGGACGAATAGCTTATGAATACGAAAACCAGATTATGGTTTTGAAATCAACGTTTAGTTTTACCAAATCCTACATTGAGGTTTCGAACATTGAAAATTCATAAGTTGAGAACACAAATATGGTTTCGGAATCCAAAAGTGAGATATGGAATACAAGATGTTCATATACAGAATCAAATGAATGATTCAGAACTTCAGTATTCAGAGCCAAACCATGACGTAGTATTCGAATCTCATAACAGCAGTATTTCGAGTCTACACAACATAAGTGTGAGTCACGATCTCTCTTACATTGGCTCATACAAGTATATATGCAATCAATCCGACAGAGCCAGACTAGGTACGAAGAGACACAATACTGTGATGGATCAAATCTCGTAGTACTACCGAGATAACATCACATTGCTATATCCAACTCGAAAAGATTTTAGGAAAAACCTTTATATTAACTTAGAGACGGAGAAGAAAATAAAGCTCTAAGCAATATGGAATGTCATAACTACAACACAAATACCGCAAGCGGTAAAGTGGAGTTATCTTAAGACACACTGATCACAAGTGATCAAGTCATAACGTAAAGATCAAGCTGAGAGTTATGTTTATGTCTTTTGTAGCACAAGTGTAAAAGATAATGGAATCGCGTTATTTAGATTCACTAACCTGTTGAATGATGAAGCCGGATGTCTTCGTTTGATCTTCAGTCTTTCTTCAACTCTTCAACCAGTGATTATAAATCCTACCAAAATCTTACACAACTAAAGCTAACTCTCACATGACTTCACCTAATTGTGTGTTGTTTAGCGGTCGAGTTTTGATCACTAAAGTTGACAACTAAGCTTGACATACCAACACTTAGTGAGGTTGACCGAGCCATGCTCTAACAGCAACACTATTTGAAAGATATTTGGAAACACAAAGAGAATTGGCATGTCAAAAACAAGAGGCGGAAGATAGGGCAATCATTGATAAGGATGTAAGGAATTGTTCGCCAACAACTCAAACATGGTATCGACTCAAACGTAACAAAATTATGAGAAGGACTATGAATGAATCTTAAGATGACTAGTTTATCGTTATTAGATTATGTTTTAGTACTAAACCTCTATCGTTATTGTAGATGGTGAAAAATGAGAGAGGGACAAAATCGTAAAACTCCTCTCTAACCACGCCTTAGCTAAAGGCAATCGCCTATTCAGGCACATCTCTACAGCTCGGAATACAACCTATTCTATGAGCTGAATGTACTCTCTATGAGTTCTCTCTTATAACTCCCGGTGGAGAGGATGATATCATAGTGCAGTACTATAACCTCACCGGCACGTAAACCCATTAATCTGCTTCATGTCGACATCGCCTCGAGTTCCTCGATATCAGAACTAGCTTGCTCAATGGTACATGGTGAAGAGTTAACAGAGACGCATTCTCATGGATTTCCTCTTAAAAATACGACTCAACATCCGAGTCTTAATGAAAATCTCAGGAATACCGAAGTTCTAGGCCTGACCAGAGCTCTCTGAGAAGCATATAACAGCCTAAACAGGTTTAAGCAGACCACATTCTAAGCTCAGAATGGTATGACATACCATGGATAAGCACGCCATGACTTCAAGTACGCTGTAGCGCAAGCACGCACACTATAGCCAAAGTAGCGTGACGCGCCAGCCGCAGTATGGCCTTGGCCTTTGGCCAAGGCCGTGGCGCCATCAGTCATGGCGCCATGGGATCTGCAGCGCATAGCGCTATGAAAGTTGGCCTTGGCCAAAGGTCAAGGCCGTGACGCCATCAGTCATGGCGCATTGGAGATCTAAACAGTGCAAATAGCGCTATGGGAATTTGGCCTTGGCCCACCACAAAATTGGCCTTGGCCATAGCCAAGGCCGTGGTGTGTCCTGGTTATGGCGCCTGGTGTTTTAGGGGTAAAACAATAAAGAGAATCTGAGGGGTAAAGTATGAAGTGTGATGATGTAATAAGAAGTTGTAATGTTATTCGAGAGGTCAAGATCGAACAAGACTCGCCTAAACCAAGAAATGGCCGTTCGAGTATTGCTTCAGTTACAAGAAGAGGATATAGGGTTGGTTTAGGGAGGGAAGCAGAGAAAGATGAGATCAGAGAATTGCTATAATTTCTGTGATGTTGATGATTAAATTGCTAAAAAAGAATGGATATTCAGCTCTCACTAGATATTGAATGCTGAAGGAGAAGAGTTAATCAATTATCGATAAGATAGATTGATTATACTTGCACTGAATTAAACTGTTGAACTTGTCTGTTCTTGTTGTTTCCAAACTGGTCGAGTGACCTATTTATAGCAATATATTTCCAACTGATCTCGTAAGAAGTGGAAGAAGTGGAAGAGTGGGAGTGTGGAGTAAGTGGGGCAAGTCTTGCGCCTAATATTAGGGAAGAATAACAGCCCACTTTCTCATCCCCTCTTTTCAGCAACGTTCACACGACTTAGTTTCTTTCCCGTTGAGTGATTGAGTCGTTGCAATCACACGTGCCGTATACCGCCAAACCAAAACCCTAAAGAATATCCCCCCATGTAACTTACTTGATTCTCGTAAGATTTGTTAAGTGTTGAATATTTGTTAAGTCAAAGATGACTAGGTGCAAAGTCGTACCAATTACTGGTAAACTCAGGACTTTTGCGTAAATATAGAGATTAAGCGATAAGCTTGTGTATCTCATTTAGGTTTGGTCTAAGGATTGAGTCGGGCTATCGCCATTTAAACCAATGAGATAAGTCTAAGGGTTGAGCTATGCAACCGCCATTTAGACTGAGAGGATTTCAGCAACTCTCTGTGGCAATAGTCAAGTAAATACGACTTTCGATTTGCCATAAATATGAGAAATTGGCTTGTGGCATGTAATGCACCAATTCTCTGAGTAATGAAGACATATGAATGTCCAAAATAATATAAGTCATAGCCATGAGCCATGATTAAGAATTATAGCACTGATTATAGAAGCAAGTCTATAATCAGGAAAACAGACGAGTGATGCTAACACAGCGTAGCCACCATCAAGAATGCATAAGCATTGCCAATCCAAGACCTAAAGATAGGCCACAATAATAATAATAAGCCATGTTACATAGCATAATAATCCTATTAGGAAGTTAGGCATATGACGTTTGAGGATGGGCCATAACATTACGTTATTTTCAGATTTCTAGACAGCTTGCACGTCGTCCATTCATAAAATCACCCAGGCCAGCCTATATTCGTTAAAATACCGAAATTTTAGTATGTTATAGGGAACTCACAGAGGAAAAACTTTCGTGAAGGAAGCGCCCCCTAATTGTTCACGGATTGGGCTGTAAAAATCGTCCTTCAAGGAAATTTGTAATCTGCCAGATTTCCGAATTTGATTAGGAAACTAGAGTATTATGGATTCAATAAAGTCCATAATCATCTAGGACTTGGATCAGCGGGATCCATAAGTAGAGGGGAGGCTAGGGAAGGAGATATTTTAGCTCTAGGAAGGCAAGGCTAGCCGTGAGCAAGAGAATGACCATGGGCCTCCATGAGTACAAGCTAGGGATAGTTATGAGGCCTCCACAAAATTAAGCGAGGGACATCCATAAGGCCCCCATAAATTAGGCGAGGGACAGACATAAGGCCCCCATAAATTAGGCGAGGGACAACCATAAGGCCCCCAAAGGTTTGGCGAAGGCATGACCGTGGGGCTCCAAGAGTTTAGCCAAGCTAGTGTCGTGAGCCTCCAAAGAGTAAGCTAGGGCATGGCCGTGGGCCTCCAAAAACTAAGGCAAGGGATGGCCGTGGGCATCCAAGAAGTTAAGCAAGGAGATGTCGTGGGCATCCAAGAAGTTAAGCAAGGGGATGTCGTGGGCATCCAAAGACTAGGGAAGAGAGATGTCGTGGGCATCCAAAGACTAGGCAAGGGAGATGTCGTGGGCATCCAAAGACTAAAGGCAGGGGACGGCCGCGGGCCTCCAAGGACTAAGGCAAGGAGATGGCGTGAGCATCCAAGGAGCTAGGGCAGGGAATGGCTGTGGGCCTCCAAGGACTAAGGCAAGGAGATGGCATGAGCATCCAAGGGTGTAGCGTGAGTTGCCTAGGGTGTGGCTCGAGCATGAGCTAGGATAATGCGCATGCATAGGTATTTTTTACGTGCAGGCTAGGGATATGGACCATGCTACTAGGCTAGGGTCGTGAGATATCAAATTATGGCTAATGATAACCAAATATCTTATTCCTATTGTAAAATAAATTCATACCTTGTCTCGAGCTATTCCAGGATGCCAGAAATTGACGCAAAATTACTCCTGTGACCTCCTCGCCAAAAACCACCATCAACACCTGGCACCATGAAAACTCGGCCTTGGCCAGCGACCAAGGCCACTCCTACACGTCCACTATGAATGACTCAAAAGCACCACACTCACGCTAGTCACGGCATCATAGTCGCACTCAAACTCGACACAACTACGCAGCATCTGCACATCACTCGAGATATCAAAACATCACACGGGGGGATAACTTTAGGGGTATTGGTCTGGCGGTCTACGGCAGTTGAAAGAAACTGATAGAGATGATGGACATTTACAAGAAAGTGGCGCTGAGTGGACATGATCTACACGATCCTAGCAGTTACCGAGAACAACTGATGTCCTCCACTCCCCCACTCTTCCACGACTTCCACCTTCTCTGTTGAGAGATCAGGGTGAGTTCAAAACTATAAATAGAGGCTTCCTCTATCTTCCAAGGCAGAACATCTTTCCAGAACAACCAGATTATTAAGAACACTTGAATACACCAGAGCCTCAGCCTTGGAGATTTCCAGTCACCTTCACGACGGAGATCTTGAACTCTTACACCCAAAGCACATTCTCAACCTGATCTCAAGTTTCTTCGTTGTTTCCCTCCCTAGATCAACCTCTATCCTCTCTGTGACCGAAGCAAGACGTGAACGACCATTGACTTGGTTTAGGCTCGTCTTGTTCGACTTTGATCTCGAGCACTACGAAAGTACCCAGAGACGGTGCATTGTTTTTCCAGGTAAAAACAGTTGGCGACCACAGTGGTAGATCAATCTCTCGGTTTCAGAAAGTCACCTTTAGAATGTCTGAACTAGGGATAGGGTCTCAGAAACCAAAACCTCGTCTCAATACCTCGAACCCTACAAGGAAAACAGACTCCAGTAACAATCACCTAACCGATACCAACGACAGGGGAGGCGAAAACTCACCAACACCTCTGGCCATGGAAGGAATTGCCAGGCGACAAGATATCCTCGCCAGCCAACAAGAAAATACCACGGCTGCTTTAATGGAGATTGCAGCTTGCCTCAGGTCCCTCGCAGAGAATCAACCAAATACCCCTGATGTCCCAGCAGCGGAAAGGATCACCGCGCGAATGAGAAGCGAACCAACTACGATCCCACACCACGACGGCTGCACCCAACCAATCCGTGAGACTTCTCAAAGCCACACCACTCCCTCCTTCCCAAGATATGATGGAATCGGTAATGCACGGGAATACATCTCACGTTTCCTAGAATCTCTGAGGGAATACGGATACAATAACACCTTGAGGCTCAACGAGTTCCCAAAGTCTCTTGTTGGGGAGGCTTACTAATGGTACACTCACCTCCCACCGAAAGCCACGAGCACCTGGAGTGAACTGGTGGGCGCTTTCTTCAAAGAGTACCTTTTTGGGAAGGTAACTCTCTCTGATCTAAGTAAAATGCGCCAGAAAGCCGGCGAGTGTCCCGATGACTATGTAAAGAGGTTTAAAGGACAAACCCTCGGCTGCTGCGCCCCAGACATAACGGAGCCACAACTAGTGGAAGTATGCACCGGCACCATGACTTCTATCTACCGAGCTCTCTTGGAAGATCTTCAATTCCATACTCTCTCCGAACTCCAGGTGGCAGCAGCACGGTCAACTACTATAATGCCTACCCTGAAGGAGAGAGCTCAACTACTGAAATATGGAAAACTCACTGAAGGTGACAGAACCCCTACACATAGGGATTTAGACGACAACGACAGAAAAAAGAAGGCAGGAGAGTGTCCCGCTGAACACAAGACACGAGACTCGATCTCAATAACGAGAGGTGTGACACCAGAAGAAGGCTCACAACAACAACGAGGGGGAATTAACCTGCCGAACGACATCTCGACGATAGAGGTGGAACAACTGCTAGAATCCTGGGTCTGAGACAAATTTGTGGAGTTGCCTGAAGTATCAAAGGCTCCCACTGCTGGAGAAATGGAACACCCCCGATACTGCCACTATCACAGGAGGATCAGCCACGCCACAGTCAAGTGTCGCAGTTTCAGACGAATTCTCGAAGAACGCGTTATCAGGGTTAAGGCATGTTCTGACGGACTACACCAAGGTCCTCCACACATCCAATCTCTCACTGATCACAAGGAACCCGTGAATCAGAAGGTGGAGGGCTTAATGCACCAATTATGCGAAATCTTATGTTTCTCGAAGCGTCAACGTCGGGATATGTTTACAGCACTTAACCACGTGGTGTCAGAAAGGCGACTGCCATTTGAGAGGAAGAACACCCACACCCGCCAACCCAAGGCGGGTCTTCAGTAATTTTGTGTAACATTATGATTTTTTAATACAATTTGGGACTTAACAAAAAAAAAAAGATACGACTGGGGACTATTGGCTAGACAAGGTTGGGGAATACTCACTACCGCATGTATACGCGACGTCAGATTCACCAACACGTTGTTGGACCCAGGAGAAAAAATCAATATCATCCCTGCAACAACACTGGAAGCTTCAGGGGGATCGCTGCACGACGTTGCCTACTCACCAATAACATTGGAGGATCCCGAAGGAAGGACGGTGATAACCCATGGAAAAATAATTCTACAGATAGAAGTGAACGGAGTACGGACGGAGGCTGAACTTTATGTCATCACACGAAATTTAGAATACGACATGATCCTCGGCCACCCTTGGTTCAACAACAACCAGAGCCTGCTCAACGGGACTACATCCCCACCAGAAACACCGACTGAGCCAGAGGATCTCCACATAGCGACGGTATCCCTATATGGGGAAGGGGGAGCCTCACCAGGCTCCGAAAAGGAATCAAGGATTGCATCCCTGTAAAGGATGAACGGAGCTCTTTTCACAAGGTACGAGTGGACCATGCACCCTATTCAATATTTTAGAAAATGGATGACTCCCTCCCTTGGTATTATTCAGCCAATTAAGCATAGAAGACGGGGACACCAACAGGTCTACCTGCTGTCCCCGGAAATCACTGTTACACCGGAGACTCCACAACCCTAGGGCCCCGCTAGCCAATAATAGAGACTACAAAGTTGGGAATGGGTGATGAAGACCGCCCGGCGAAGAGGGGAGCGACCCACAGGACCTTACATGGTCACCAAGTCTACACTAAACGGGTACTACAGGCTGATTTCGCTCGAAGACGGACGCAAGAATACCACAACAATTAAGAAAAGATGGATTGAAGCATATCGTGATTAATCCTTAGTTTTTTAAAAAAAAAAGTGTAGAACCATTGTACGTAGTCAAAACATGAAACTCATTCTCTCATTGTCTTTCAAATAAAAAAAAAAAAAAAACTTCCTAAACCATGAGTCAAGAGACAAGACCAAGATGCTCAGAAAAGACCAGATAACACAATAGCCTTAGCCCCTTCACAAGAGTCTCTCATGTTGAAAAGCACATCCCGCTCCTTCACGAACCTAGCCTCCAACTCAGCAACCTCCCTCTCCTTCGCGGCGAGAACATCATCTGTAATACCATCAGCCTGAACCTTAGCTTGCTTCCGCTTCTTGAACCTCTCCCGGAGCCAAGACACATTAAATGACTCAGACTCAGCAGCCGCTATGGCGTCCTCCCAATCCTGCAACGTCTCTGGTTCGACCCCACGCATGGAATTTTCCCGCATCCCGGCAACCCGCTCCAGCAGAACTCCGACGAATCCTTCCGTCACGGCACGATTTGCATCCTCCCTGGCAATATGCCCAAACTCCTTCCAGATACGTGTATAAATGTCCTCGTACTCTCGGGAGACAACAAAACCATCTATGGCCACCTGGTAGGATCTGACTCTACTCAAAAGGGGAAACGCGACACCTCGAGTCGGGTAAAGTGCGTTCAGTCTAGCCTCCTTAGCTCTTATCTCAGCGTCAATAGCATCCTCGGAGTCAGAGTTCTCAATCTCCTCAGTATCACCATCCTCTACGACTTCTTCACCGGCGCTTTCGTCTACGGGCACGTCCACAGTATCGGGAGAAGCCACATGAGGACCATCGACACCCTTGGTTATCAACGTCTCATCGCGCATAAGCTCGTCGATCCCTTTCATAGTCTGAAGAAAGAAGGAGTTAGTAACCATGTGAAGACGAGAGTTACCAGATCAGAGACGAGAAAGAAATAGTCGGGAGTACAAAGAACACGAGCCACTCACCACGCCAGAACTTGAAGCCTCACGAAGAGGTGAAGAGTTATTGGTCTTCTCGGATATCTCTCGATCCACGTTACCCGCGTTCGAAGACCCCATGGGCTCGTTATCTACTGGACGGTCCCCCTGCAAAAAAAATATATATATATAAATACCTGTCTAAACGTAAGCATGAGAGCAGAGCAGCCTCGGTAGAAGGCTCGTTACCGTCATATCAGCGTCCTCGTAGTCATCAGGAAACTCATCAGGAGACTCATCCGTTCCTGCCTGAGAGACGTATCCCCTGGGGAGCCTCATCCTGGGCTGGTTCCTTCTGACGCCTCGAACTAGAATCATGTTGTCCGACTGGGGACTCGGAGTAGAGCTCATCTGCAGAATAATGACGAAAGGTAAAGAGAAGGACGCTCAGTAACCAGGAAAAATTACAATCGAACTATCGTACCTGGACAGAAGCAGTGGGAGTATCCTGGCCTTCCCCTTGACTGGCGAAACCACGAAGAACTTCAAGGGTGCCATTCCAAAACTCGTGATACTCGGGGGTTACCCTTGTCGGCCTATGACGAAAAATAAAAGGAGAACGACGGCCAGGGTGAAGTGATACATCAAGCGAAGACCGTAATTCGGCCATGGAAGGCACGGGAAGCAATCTCTTGGGAACATCCTGGTTGAAACCCATCACTCTCGCCGCTCTATCAACATTGTAAGGCATTACTACCTCCTCCCCGCGAAAATAACCAAGAATATAACCAGGAGTGCTGCTGTTAATGAAGATAGCTTGCCCAATGGTAAGACCACTCGACTCTCGGGGTCCCGATTGTAGCTCGACACCAGGCACCTCCGTGAACGTTATGGGATGTACGATCTCAGTAGAGAAGAGTTAGTGTACCAAGGGCGAAGAATGACATTCTTCTCATCATCCAACAAGTCCCCCAGCTCCGGAGAAGCGATAGGTAACTTGGTAATCCATTGCAAGATTCGAGGGCTCTCCTTCAGTGCCTTATCCAAGGCCAGCCCCTTCTTGGGTCTATGAACTTTGAAATGTTCCCACAAGATCGCCTGGACAAATGAGGGGTTCGCATAGGTACCAACACTCCTAACACCGCGCACCGACATATCCCGGACGAAAGCATCGAACTGAGCATACTGAGAATCAAGGAACAAGCTGCCGATAGGCAGACTCCGACCGCGACCAAGAAGAACAGCCAAGGGGACAACATGGGGTTTCAAGGTACCAAGGGGAGCGTCAGCAAAGATGTCCTTGGACAACCAAAGTACCAGAAACGCGGCAATACAAAGGGTGCTCTCGGGAACGCCCCCATTGGGACTCGTGCCACCCACATACCAATGATTAGTCCATTCTGTATAATTTTCGCTCGAATAAACTTTGGCTACTTCCAGTTCTTGGATCTTCCTGTTCAAAACCTCAATCATCGCACTCTGGGCTACGGAGTAGCTGCCTGAGAGATTTCCTAACATTGGAAGATGGTATAAAGCAGCAACAACTTCTAAAGAGATGGTAAACTCACCCCAACTTGTCACGAAGGTCTTTGTCGCCCTGCACCAACGAAGGAGGAAAGTAACGATGGCACCAGAGTCCTTATATATTTTCAAGTTCCTAGTTGCCTTCACCGCATAGAAGACACCCGCTCGTTCCAAAATTGGTTGTACCTTCTTGTTAGTCAGCATAAAATCGTACCAAGCACAACATGGCAACACAGGGAACTGAGGAACCTTGAAGACGATAGGCACACCATCACACACCTTAGATTCCATGCAAAATCTAATATTCTCCCTTGGCACCACCATCGAGGAATCATCGAAGTCTCCTTGCCCTGGGATGAAACAGGCAGAGAAGTCTCCGCGATTGACAAATGCGGTCAAATTCCTGACAACAAGAGCGTATGAAAAGCCATCAGTACACTTGGGAGTCCTAGCAGCAGTATCGCGGACGGAATGATGGCTGGAAGCTAACTCTTGGTCACCATTACGCTTTCTCTGAAACACGCACATAATTCCAAGTAAGTCACTACTGCTCGTATTTCCCTAATAACATGAGTAGCTATGCATACACGCTTATCAGAGTACATATGCAACGCGACATATTAAAAAAAAAAAAAATTACACGAGTATACGTGGCGCCATCTTCATGGCGCCACCAGCTTAGCCTTGGCCAAAAGGCCAAGGCCGTGTTTACTAAACTCGTGGCGCCACACCTTGTGGCGCCACTGACCTAACCCGTCCAATATATATATATATACTCGCGTTTGTTTTTTTTTTTTTTTGTATCATAGGATTCAAAAAAACCCTAGGTCACAAAAAAAAAAAAACTAGGTTACCTTGTTGTTCCTTGTTGTTGCTCCACTTGACGACATGATGAATGAGATTAGTAAATATAGATTAAAGAGAGTAAATCAAGAAGGAAGGAAAGAAATACTGCTCTGAGAAACCTGCCTCTCTTTTCTCTTCTTTATTGAAAATTTAACCTAGGCGTGTATATATATATACACATAATTATGGGAATCCAAGTCCCAATAAAACTCTCAAAAGAAAGGAAACAAGGGGCCCAAGGCCTCTCTTGAGTTAGCGTGAAACCAAAAAAAAAAAAAAAACGCGGATTTCGAGGCGCCATGGCCACGTCCGCGCCACATCCCATGGCGCCATGGCCGCTCCCTCTCCTCCCCTCACCCGTGCACGCACGTGTACCTAAAAAAAAAAACTTTTACGCACAAGCTTACTATCAATTCTCAGGGTCATTAACACTAAGACCTAGTCCTTTCCACATCTTTGCTAAAAAAAAAAGAAAAAAGAAAAGAGGGGGGACAGAGAAGAGAATTAGACTAAGACTCTTGAAAGTTGCTATCACCATCCGAGTGCGTAGTATGAAACATTATTGTTCCACACTAACCAGGGGACTTAATGTAGATGGTGAAAAATGAGAGAGGGACAAAATCGTAAAACTCCTCTCTAACCACGCCTTAGCTAAAGGCAATCGCCTATTCAGGCACATCTCTACAGCTCGAAATACAACCTATTCTATGAGCTGAATGTACTCTCTATGAGTTCTCTCTTATAACTCCCGGTGGATAGGATGATATCATAGTGCAGTACTATAACCTCACCGGCACGTAAACCCATTAATCTGCTCCATGTCGACATCGCCTCGAGTTCCTCGATATCAGAACTAGATTGCGCAATGGTACATGGTGAAGAGTTAACAGAGACGCATCCTCATGGATTTCCTCTTAAAAATACGACTCAACATCTGAGTCTTAATGAAAATCTCAGGAATACCGAAGTTCTAGGCCTGACCAGAGCTCTCTGAGAAGCATATAACAACCTAAACAGGTTTAAGCAGACCACATTCTAAGCTCAGGATGGTCTGACATACCATGGATAAGCACGCCATGACTTCAAGTACAGCGCAAGCACGCACACTATAGCCAAAGTAGTGTGACACGCCAGCCGCAGTATGGCCTTGGCCAAAGGCCAAGGCCGTGGCGCCATCAGTCATGGCGTCATGGGATCTGCAGCGCATAGCGCTATGAAATTTGGCCTTGGCCAAAGGCCAAGGCCGTGACGCCATCAATCATGGCGCCATGGAGATCTAAACAGCGCAAATAGCGCTATGGGAATTTGGCCTTGGCCCACCACAAAAATGGCCTTGGCCATAGCCAAGGCCGTGGTGTGTCCAGGTTATGGCGCCTGTCACCATGAAAACTCGGCCTTGGCCAGCGACCAAGGCCACTCCTACACGTCCACTATGAATGACTCAAAAGCACCACACTCACGCTGGTCATGGCATCATAGTCGCACTCAAACTCGACACAACTACGCAGCATCTTCACATCACTCGAGATATCAAAACATCACACGGGGGATAACTTTAGGGGTATTGGTCTGGCGGTCTACGACAGTTGAAAGAAACTGATAGAGATGATGGACAGTTACAAGAAAGTGGCGCTGAGTGGACATGATCTACACGATCCTAGCTGTTACCGAGAACAACTGATGTCGTCCACTCCCCCACTCTTCCACGACTTCCACCTTCTCTGTCGAGAGATCAGGGTGAGTTCAAAACTATAAATAAAGGCCTCCTCTATCTTCCAAGGCAGAACATCTTTCCAGAACAACCAGATCAGAACACTTGAATACACCAGAGCCTCAGCCTTGGAGATTTCCAGTCACCTTCACGACGGAGATCTTGAACTCTTACACCCAAAACACATTCTCAACCTGATCTCAAGTTTCTTCGCTGTTTCCCTCCCTAGATCAACCTCTATCCTCGCTGTGACCGAAGCAAGACGTGAACGACCATTGACTTGGTTTAGGCTCGTCTTGTTCGACTTTGATCTCGAGCACTACGAAAGTACCCAGAGACGGTGCATTGTTTTTCCAGGTAAAACAGTTATTTAGTTTAATCTTTATTTAAATGAATTTGCAATGTAGTTTGTTTCATTTTAGGACTTTGAATTGTATTGTAGTTGTTTTTCTAATTAATGAAAATTATCTTGAGTTAAACAGTTCAGAGTCGTTTTATTATGAAAACTCAAATTGAAAGATGCAAACAAAGCATATACATGTTGAGAACATACTCTTTTAATAGACTGAACAAAATCAAACAAATTCGCCATCAAAATCAAAAGGGGGTAAAACTTGTTCACTCAAAACCATTGTAGATCAAATTCTCCTGCGTAAGAACTCATTCTTTACGGAAACTAGGTTTCCGCCGATCAAAAGTCAAGCTTTGACTGTGCGGGAACTAGGTTTCCGCCAACAAAATTTTACGGAAACTGAGTTCCCGCACAGTGGAAGCTGCGGAAACCGAGTTTCCGTCTGGAAATGGCTAAGACCACCGTGGTTGCCAATTTCTGTCATTTTTGCCATCCCTATATCTTCACAATTTAGGGATGGCTTATGGCACCATAGTGCTTGCACTAAGTCATCTATCTTCATCTATTTTTTTATTCTCTTTATCAAGATTCAATCTTTACTATGTTCTCGTTCCAAATTTTTTGCTAGATATCTTTGCACTGACGATTGAGAGTTGTCGTGGCTATATAACGGTTTTGCCTATAACCAATTTCGATCCTTGATACCTTGATCCAATTTCAAACCTTTTACCGGACCTACCATTTTTAAATCCTTTCCACCCGGGAAGCTAATCATTCTTAGGGTTTTACCTGCTGCTTTAATTAAAATGAAGATCTATTGTTGGGTTTCTTGCTTTATCATCATCTTTTACTATTTAGCAATATTCCAGCACAATAAAATGTTTTTAAAAGGTATAGATGCATCAAAATTTCTAATTATCTCTGCAAATTCTCCATCATTACAACAAGCTCAACAACAGAGTCGGAGGAATGGACCGAAAGAGACGATTTAACAGGAAGAATCGGTTGTGGTGAGCTGTAACCAGGATGGTCCGATCCAGGCCAACCTGCCACGCGGCACACACATAGTGGAACCAGATATTATACGTCATAAATAGATAAGGATGCATGGAAATGAACCTAATCTTCTAGGTTCTTCGGTGGATGTTTCTGGACGACTCCAGACCCTTACTGAACGGATCTTGGATAACCATATTTCTGAGCTGAATAGTGGGTCGGGTTTTAAAGGTACACAAACGGATACAACTAAGGTTCAAAATCAATTTCACGGCAAAACTCTTCAATCAGGTGCACAAGTACATCTGCAACTTTTTGAATTTTACGATAAATTTCTACGCACCAGGTTTCAATTTGATTTGCTTTATTGCAATTACTACTGCATTGTGAAAGTCATGAAGATTCTCACCTGGAATGTGCAAGGCTTTTCTAAAAAATCTACTGGAGACTACTTGCATGATATAGTTAAAAAGCACAATCCTGATGTGATTTTCCTTATGGAGACTAAATTAACAACTGATAAAGCAAAACAGTTTATACAAAATTATGCTTATCCTAATTGTAACATAATTGAGAAGCAGGGTAGGGAATGAGGTATAATTATTTTATGGAAAGAGGGTTTTCCTTGTGACATAGCATGTATCAAAGATAACATGATACATTTGCTCATTACTTCAAATCCCTCAAAACCAGAATGGTTGCTCACATTAATGTATGGGTCTACCTATTTGGATTTTAAAAAAGGTCAATGCGAATTTATCATAGAACTAGGGGAGAATGTATATCAAGCTTGGGTAGTAATGGGAGACTTGAACATTCACATGAGTAACAACAGTACTAATGAACACCTTTCTCCTATTGACAAGTGGACTAGCAATATGATTAGTTCAGCAGGGTTAGCAGATTTGGGATACGTTAGTCATCATCATACATGGACTAATAGAACTAATGGAATAGGAAAAAGAAGAGCCATAATTGATATGGCTCTTACTAATTCCTATTGGCATGTTAGTTTTTCATATTCCAAACTTATCCATCTGCCATTCTTAGGCTCTGATCACTCGCCAATTATGCTCATAACTGAGAGTGAACAGCAAAATATGCATTATGCATGGAAATTCTATAAATGTTGGCTGCTTGATGCTACTTGTGCTCAACATATAGCTGATTGTTGGAAACAACAGATTAAGGGGTCTCCAGGATACATTGTAGGGAGAAAACTACAACTTACCAGGCATGATCTATCCAACTGGAAGAAAAGACACTTTGGGGACATACAGAATAACATATCATGTATATAAGAAAGGTTAGATCATCTACAGTCTCAACCCTATAGTCCACAACTTAGTGATTCCATTCAAAGTACAATTGATGAGCTTCAGCATTGGCAAAACATAGAGAAAGAATTTTGGAAACAAAAGTCACCAAAAAACTTCTTTAGAGATGCTGATAACAATACAGGTTTCTTTCATGCCAGAGCCAATAGAAGAAGAGCCAGAAACAACATAATTGCATTACAAGATAGTGAAGGAGAGTGACAGCATAGTAAAGAAAGTCTTGCAGCACTTCTAAAACAACATTTTAGTACCATTGCTACCACTACCAACCCTATTGTTAGGGCATTGTCGGTCAAACCCACTAGCGTTGGTATGTCAAGCTAGTTGTCAGTTTTAGGTGTCAAAACACAATTCTTGATTTAGCCTACTAGAGTTTAGATTTCGGAATTGGGATATAGACTAAGTAGTAGAGACCTTGAAGACGAAGACTGTGAAGACAAAGAAGACATCAATTATTTTTCATCGACAAAAGGTTAGTAGGAGTTATGACTTTTATCGAAATTCTTTTATTCTACTTTCTCTATCTTTCGAAATAGTCGGCTACTTTAGTAGAGATACTAATAACGATTGAGATCGTGTTCTTGTCTATATGACCATGTGTTATGTTGGTATTTGTTCCCACGAATACTAAGTTTACAAGAATACATGAGATAAATTCGATACCATTTGTCCATTGCAATGGTTTGCTTGCAAATCACTTGTTGGATATGCATGAATCTAAAGGAGTACTCTTGAGCAAGAGTCCAGTGGATTATAGCTGAGGGCGTCTAACACGTCTAAGTACTGGTTCAGCCCAGAACTTCCAGCTGTTTTTATCTGCAAAAACAAGTGTACCGTCTCTGGGTACTTTCGTAGTGCTCGGAGATCAAAGTCGAACAAGGCAAGCCTAAACCAAGGATGGCCGTTCCCACCTTGCTTCGGTCACAGAGAGGATAGAGGTTGGTCTAGGGAGGGAAACAGTGAAGAAACTTGAGATCAGGTTGAAGATGAGTTTTTGGGTGTTTGAGTTCAAGATTTCCGTCGTGAAGTCGACTGGAAATTTACAAGGGCTAGAACGAGTTTAGATTCTCAGGTGTTTTCTCTGAGGCTCTGTGTGTTTTCTGGATGTTCTCGGTGTTCTGAACGTTCTGCCTTGGAAGATAGAGGAAGCCTCTATTTATAGTTTGAACTCACCCTGATCTCTCGACAGAGAAGGTGGGAGTCGTGGAAGAGTGGAGGAGTGGAGGACATGCGTTGGTTTCCGTAACTGCCTGAGTTGTGTGGAACATGCCCACTCGTGCCATCTTCCCGTAACTTCCCACTATCTCCATCAGTTTCTTTCAACTGCCGTAGACCGCCAGACCAATACCCCTAAAGTTATCCCCCCGTGTGATATTTTGATGTCTCGAGCTAGTGATACGCGGCCGTTGCGTAGTTGAGTCGTATAACTAAGTGTTGTGTAGTTGCTTTGAACCAGGAAGTATTGTGTGACTATTGCCATGGTTTTGGCCGAGGGTAGGTATGGCGCCATGGCCTTTTGGCCAAGGCATAACCTTGTGGCGCCATGAATATGGCGCCATGGCCTATGGCCGTGTCTTGGCCAGGCCGAGTATTCTTGTGGCGCCATGAATATGGCGCCATGGCCCTTTTGGCCAAATCTTAACTTTGTGGCGCCATGAATATGGCGCCATGGCCTGTGGCCGTGTCTTGGCCAGGCCAAGTGTTCTTGTGGCGCTATGAATATGGCGCCATGGCCCTTCTGGCCAAAGCTTAACTTTGTGGC
>JAJJMA010275206.1:0-15220 GCA_023529015.1 Papaver nudicaule | reverse complement strand
ATGGTAAACTGATAGAGGACAGTTACACCATAAGTCAACAGTTTTGGTTTAAAACCCAGTATTGCTGACAAAAGCCTTTGGCATCGGTCAAAGCAACTCCTAGGCCTGTAAAGGACGTCAGCTAGGGGAATCAAGTGCGTGACGATCTGTGGGGGATCCAGAGACGTAAGGAAGGCGACAGTAGCCAATTCGCTTGGAGGGCTTGAGTTGGTCTCTGCTACATCCCAGACCGAAGTCTTATAGTAGGCTAGAGTTTGTAGTCAGTTTGTACTGGGCGGTGTTCAAAACTGGACGAGGTCCCGAGGTTTTTCTGCAAGGCAGTTTCCTCGTTAAAAAACGTTTGGTGTCTTGTGTGCTTTACTTTCCGCATTATAACTCTGATTTATAATTAAGCACCAAGTAGTACGTTATTACCTAACCGTTGAGATTACTCCGGTTAGAGGTTTGGATATTGATTTTTGAGATCGTCCAAACTCTTTACCATAAGACTCACGAGCCAAAACGAAAAGTTGGTAGTATTTCGGTACCCCTTCTTTTTCAATTTGTTTAATGGTAACTAAATGTTAGGGGATGTATATTCCATATACGACTCTAAGTCGACCGAATATACAGTTTCTGGCATTACTAATATACGCGTACATCACCACATTGAATGCGTATAACGAATTTACTTATTAATCTTTATCTAATTTTTCTCACAAATTGCAAATTGATAAATCATACAAGTAATTTTTCGTATATGTAACTACGTTTGCTGATCAAAATAAAAACAGACGAAATATCAGGAGCTTAACATAGACCGTAATTCAGTTTTTATTCCAAAAAATATATATATATATTGCCTTCGAAAAAAAATTCAGTTTTTATTCCACGAGATCACTTGTTAAAAATAAGAAAAAATAACTTCCCTTGTTAACGGATCTCCATTTACACTACAATTCAATGTCGTTACAATTTATACCGCCAAAACTAACCCAAATTTTCCAAAAATCTCATTTCGATTTCCATGTCTCTTCTCTCTCCCTAAATCTTACTCCTATAATCTATCTAGAAAAGGCTAACCCTAGAAAATAGAACTTTGTGTTTACTGTGTGATATCTTCCTGCAGAACCAATTCCCAATCACTTTTGCTCCAAGTTAAGCATCTTGCTTTGTTCGAACGTGTAAGTCTTCCAGTTCCATAGAATCTTCTATTATTCTGTTCGATTTTCTCTGTTTTGTTGCTTTGATTTTAGATTTGCATTGGTAGTTTTCTTTGCCTTCTTTTGGAAGAAATCTAGTAGCTGATTTTTTTTCTTTTTGGTAGGTTATCTTTCAGTTGTCAGTTAGGGTTTTTGTATGAACGATTGTAAATTTTAGGGGGGCTTCTTTTATGTGTGGTATGTATGCAATTTTTATGTGTGTTATGTTTGTAATTTTTAATCACTTGAATGAATGAAATGAGCGGATAATGACCAAGTGTAAGTAATATGTTGACGGTTGGTATAATTCATATAATGTGGGATTCTTGTATTTTCTCTTCAGACAGTGGTCTGTGATTATTATTTGTATACATACATGATCCTTTGTGACTATAATTAAGAATTTTAATAAAACAACATAAACATTTCTACAGGTGGTTAACAACAAGATCTGTATGTTTCTACCTAGCCGATAATTTGTTGGTGTTCACAATGGATCCTAGAGTAATGGATAAATCTTGGATGGTCACCGATAGAAGAGAAAAGCCTTATCGAGATGGAGTAAATGCATTTATAGAGTTTGCTATCGACCATTCAGAAGACACCGGCTCAGGAAACAAGAACGAACCGATTAGAATCTGGTGTCCATGTCAGAAATGTTTTAACCTCTATCACCACAAGGTGAGCAAGGTACAGTTTCATCTATTCAAGCACGGAATAAATCCACATTATACCAAATGGATTGAGCATGGGGAAGAAGAAGAAGAGTCACCAAGAAGGGGGCCTGATAGTGATAATGATCGTGATTATGATTTTGAGATGGAGAAGCACAAGTCCAAAAGAACTCTCCCCCATTATGTGTCATTCCATAAGGAACAACGCGACTACCTTCCCAAGCAAGGTTTTAGGATATCTTGGGTACAATTTTCACAAGTGAAATTGTAGATATGTTTTTCTTTCCTAGCCAGTTATGGTCAAATAGGAATTCAAGGTTTAATCTTCCTACTTTCTCAGAGAGTTTCGGTCAACCATCGGCTTTAGAGAAAACATTAGGTTACCCCTTCCTAGTGGTTGTAAGACTAAGAATTAAAGGTACAACATTTAATCCAGCGGAGTTCAACATTGTAGTCTACGAGGTACCTTATTATCAAAAATCGTCTCCTCTTAGCCATAAGAGTCAGAAGCATGGATTTTGATAATCTATCATGAACTGCTTTACCCAAACGGGTAGTATGGCTAAAAAAGCAGGTTCACGGTTTTTGCAATGCATTTATAAAGATAATCAATTAAGATCAAGCATTGCAATCATCAATTAAGATTTTAATTTAATAACCTCGATTAATTGATGAAAAAAGAAAACATGGAAGTAGTACAAGCAAATCATGCTTAACTCAAAAGATGACTACTTCTTGCATAGTGATTACCCAAACCCTAAGGAAAAGACAAAAGTTTTTTAATAAGGAGTTAACTATGCTAATCAAAAAATGACCTAGATATCAGAGTCAGTATCTTTTTCAGGATCTTTTTCAGGTTCACTTGAGTTGTTGAAGTCATCAGCTTTCTTGAACACGTAGTGAACATAGTTAGCTTCATTATCTTCATCAGAAACGTTGTTAAAGATGTTGTTCAAGTCATCCTTAATAACTGACATATCAGCTTTCAATTCATTAATTTCGGTCTCCAGTAATTCCATATTGTTAACAATGTCAACAAGTTGGATTTTGAAAGCTTCAAATTCTTTCAGAAAGTCGTGAACGACCCCTGCAGAAATCATGGTGTCATCTTCTACATTCTGATGATCATAGGCAAAGTAACAATTTGATGTTGCATAGATTTCTTGAGTATCAAGAGTTCCTTCAATAACATCATCAAGAATAGTTCTCTTCTTCTTCCTTCCAAAACCAACACCTTCACAATCCATAACTTTGCAAGCCTCTTCGATATTATTTCGTGTGACACTACGAGTAATATGTTTCATGGCTTTATGGAGAACTTGAACGTGAATCTGAGTTCGTGTGTGTGTGGTATATATATAATTCCTTTAGGAGATATTAAATGAATTTTAATGAGTACAAGACCCTTAAGAAAGGCGGTTCTGAAACGTGTATCTCAAGTATTCTGGTAAGTTCTGGAAGATGGACTTCCTTTATGTTTCCGAACTTGGGCAATTTTCAAGAGCTTTTCAAAAGTGTCACAAAAGAGTCCAATGAATTGGATGTGCGTGCCATATTGAGAGAATTAATGTATACCCAAAATATCTTAACAATTATTCTTATTTAATCCCTGAAAATTTGCCAAGAAGGGTTTTTTAAGTTTATATATCAACTCTATGAAGATTTCATAAGACTCTTAGCTTATTCTCAAGATTTCCCCATGGATCCTGGTCTCGACTCTTGCCTTGGGAGCCAGAGGCAGGGAGGTCGTCTAGAGATAGCGGACGAGTTGTTGATACTCACATCAAGTCATTACATTTTGGGCTTTTCTGGATGTGATAGCACATTTATAGTCTACAAGACATGATTTAGGTGCTCATAAGATGTTCAAGACAACCTCTTTTTAGGGAATTTTTACAGTCCTTTGAGACGTTTCATCTCTTGAGTAGACATCACGTATTTGGAACAAGCTCAACATGTGATGATATCTTATGTATGGCATGTTTGAGGAATTTTCTACAAGAATTGTTGTATGTGATACCAAGGTCCCACTTTTATTAATCAATAAGGCACAATAGCACAGACTGTGAGACGTTTTCAATTCTTGAAGATAACCTTTAAAATAAGATACTGAGAGTGAACTCATATTTGTTTCAGCAACACAAATAAGAACAATTTTTATTTGATCATTTCAAAGATGTAGTATTGAAATACCTGGGCTCTTTTTAATGAAGACAAATTACGATCCCGAATGTAGTCCCATGTATCTTTATTGTACCCAAAAGAATTGCCTTTATTCTCACCGACCAGTGGGTACTTCTTAGTGGTGAGAAGGCATAAACACAATTATATTGTGTTTGGGTGAACCAGTGGTTCACCAAGAATAGAGCATGACTCTTTTATTTCCCCTTTTTCCTTCATTAAGATATCAACTTTTGTATCTACAAGAGTTGTTGTGAGCTTATTGAGGATGGTTTCATATGCTTTTATTAAAGAGGCATTATGGGAAACAATAGGACAATCTTTTTCAGTATTAAGTGTCAGAGACATTTTCTATTTGTTCTGGACCATCTTCTTTGTGAGATTGTTTAGAAGATACTTCAATGGAGCATGGAGCACGAACACTGGGATTGATGGAACCAATAACAGTTGTAGATATGTTTTTTTGTGTAAGAAGCATAAGCATCTTCTTTTCATGCTTGCGTATTTTGCATCTACGTGAAGTGTGACCAATATCATTACAATGATAGCATCGTTTGGTCCAGTCAGCCTTTTTGGATTTCAAAGACGAGGTTTGTTCGTCTGAAGATCCCTTTTTCATGGTGTTTTTGTTCATGATTCACGAAGGCGTCAAACACAGACAGTTACGTCCTTTTCAAGGTGTTTGTCGGCTCTGATACCAACTGAAAAAGCGGGGATACCGAGATACACCACCAACTTTTTGTTTTCGTGAACCTAGTTGATTATGGTTGTTTGAACGATCTCACAAATCAATATTCAAACAACAACCTGAGTATAGTTCAGAGAACCGAACCCTACCAATAATGTAGTTCTTGTAGATCTCAATAGAGATGGATTCACTTAAAGGTTATGAATCAACAAACTTACAATTACTTCTATTATATAGATCAGAGACAATATAATGCGGAAGGGAAAAGTAATGCAAGACACCAGAATTTTGTTAACGAGGAAACTGCAAACCTAGCAGAAAAACCCCGGGACCTCGTCCAGATGTGAACACCCTTAGTATGAACGGTATACAGACGCTAGCCTACTCTCAGACTTCGGACTGGACTGTATCGAGACTGAATTCACCGTACAAGCAATTCATCTACCAATGTGCTCCTACGTCTCTTGGCTCCCGCAGTAGCCTACGTACTTGATTCCCCTAGCTGACGTCCTTTCCAGGCCTAGGAGTTGCTCCACTTCCCTTAGTGAAGACTAGTGTTAGGGCATTGTCTGGTCAAACCCACTAGCGTTGGTATGTCAAGCTAGTTGTCAGTTTTAGGTGTCAAAACTCAATTCTTGATTTAGCCTACTAGAGTTTAGATTTCGGAATTGGGATATAGACAAAGTAGTAGAGACCTTGAAGACGAAGACTGTGAAGACAAAGAAGACATCAATTATTCTTCATCGACAAAAGGTTAGTAGGAGTTATGACTTTTATGGAAATTCTTCTATTCTACTTTCTCTATTCTTTCGAAATATAGTCGACTACTTTAGTAGTTATAATAGCGATTGAGGTCGTATTCTTGTCTAACGTGACCTTGTGTCATGACCAGTGTTTGCTCCCACAAATACTGTGAGTACAAGAATGAATGAGACAGATTCGGTGCCATGTGTCCATTACAATGGTTTGCTTGCAAATCGTTAGTTGGATATGGATGAATCTAAATGAGTACTCTTGAGCAAAGAGTCCATGGATTACAGCTGAGGACGTACACACGTCTAAGTTCTGGCTAAGCCCAGTACTTCCAGCGGAATCCAGATTTGACAAAATCTGACAGGCGGACGGTTCACGAACCGGTTCGCAAACCAGAAACTCGGAATTCTTCTGAGTTCCAAAGTGACTGAACATTTCGCGAACCTGTACGCGAATCCAATGTTGGTTACTTTGCTGGTGTCGGATTTAGTGGATATTCTTTCAGAATTTCACTTGAGTCAAACTCTAAACTCCTTTATCTCTTAGGTGGACTTGTATATCACATAAATATCTTTTGTGGTCCATCTAACGATCCTCAATGAGTCAATGAGATAAGATTATCTCTGGTCTGTTGGATTTCTATCTTGAAGTGTTTTTGAGCTAACAAAACACTTGGCAGATAAACTTAAAAAGAATTTCAATTGAGATTAATCTCTATTACTTGGTTGGCAAGTTTAGGGTTTCCTTAACTTGTGGGACAAGTAATTGATTGCTTTATTCCAAAGCAACCTATCTTATTGAGTGCTATAAATAGAGGTGTCTACGGACAAATACCGCAAGCATCAAGCATACGTGAAGGTCCTTAGGGAAGGTAGCGTAAACTCTTTACACTTCGGTGAACGCTTGTTGTGGTATAGTCATCCTCTATAGGTTGCAGCTCCTCTGGGAACTCCCTACGACTATAAAAGACTTCTCTTGAGAGTTGGGAAGCACAAGTAGGAGGTTGAGACCATATTTGGTTGAAATTGGATTAACCTATAACCTTGGTAACCTGATCACGTTCTTGTCTATTCCATAGTCCGTCTCTTCTGCTATACGGCTATTCAAGAATTGATACGTTACACACAAGGTTGAAAGGTAGCAACACACGGCTGCACTTGGTGTTGTAAGACCTAGTTAGCTCCAGTTATACAAGTTTCTTAAGTGATTCTTCGTGTATAACTGAGGTAGAGATAAGTTGGGCATAGCTTACTCGGTTTGCTTGTCAGCCCCGATTTGTGAAGTAGATTTCCGTATGACCTGGATTTAACAATCCGAAGGAAGTCAACTTGTGTGTGGTAAACTGATAGAGGACAGTTAGACCATACGTCAACAATTAGGTTGCAAAGCCAATTGCTGACACAAGCCTTTGACAGCGGTCAAAGCAACTCCTAGGCCTGTAAAGGACGTCAGCTGGGGAATCAAGTGCGTGATGATCTGTGGGGGATCTAGAGACGTAAGGAGTGCGACAGTGGCCAATTCGCTTGGAGGGCTTGAGTTGGTCTCTGCTACATCCCAGACTGAAGTCTTATAGTAGGCTAGTGTTTGTAGTCAGTTTGTACTGGGCGGTGTTCAATCTGGACGAGGTCCCGAGGTTTTTCTGCAAGGCAGTTTCCTCGTTAAAAAAATCTCTGGTGTCTTGTGTGCTTTTACTTTCCGCATTATATCTCTAATAATATAATTAAAGCACCAAGTAGTACGTTATCCAATAACTGTAGAGTTTAACTCCAAAGTCCCAACTTTGTAGAGTTGATCCCCAAGATCACAACTCCAGTTATTAGAGTTTGGATATTGATTTTTGAGATCGTCCAAACTTAAACCATAAGACTCACGAGCCAAAACGAAAAGTTGGTAGTATTTCGGTACCCCTCCTTTTTCAACTAGCGCTACCCTGCCTCTAACAGGACGCCTAAAGGTATCCAATAGTAATTAAACGAGAATACGATTGTGATTTCCTTTAGACTTAAAGTCAAGGTTAATGGAAATCGTTGAATAGGGCTTATTGATCTAGCCTAAAAAACTTTACCTCCAAACGCGAGACGAACTTGATATGAAACCTAGTTCGTGAATTTGCGTTTGGGAACTTCTAAGGTTTACGATACAAGATCTACCTTACGAAGTTTCTATCAAATCTTGGTCGTGATAAGATTGAAAGAATTCAATCGACCCAAGATACAAGATGGAATTTTACTTCCGACCTGTGCTTCACGATCCTCAAGTGAAGTCTTTTCAATAGTCGTAGTCCTAAAAGGACTTCTGATAGGTGTGCAAAACACCTATTCAAGAGTACCTAAATCATACACTTTAGTCGACTTAAGCCTCATTCATTGTTTATTTTAACCATTTTCTATTTGCAGGTATTTTGAAATCATATTCAATAAAATAAAGCAGAAACAACTCTATTTACAACTTGGCGACTCTAGGATGGTCAAGTCAAATACAAGAGAAGAGCAAGGCTTGAAAGGTGTTAAAAATCAGAATTCTACTCAGGGCAGCCAAGCACCAAACAAGAGGCACCACAGTTTATATGCACCGGGTTAAATCCAACCTTAGCAGTCCGCTAAGGGGCAACCCTTATCTTAATAAAGTCAGACGCAAATATCATCTTTTCTTTCAGATCTGCTTCTGTCTGAAAACCAAAGCTGAGCAAAAGGGGGAAAACAAGGGCGACCGGATGATCAAGAATGGGTTGTGGTCTCAGTGCAGGTAGAGTTATGAAGACACAGAAGAATTGGCAGTTGATTTTGCAGTGGAGTTGGATCCAAAGTTGGAATTTTGCAGACGATGAAGAACTGAGTGATGAGTTGGTGTTGATGACGGGTTGGGGCTCGAGTTGGCTGTACAAAGCAATGGTGAGGAAGAATGTTTGATGTTGATGATTAGTCTTGGGTCAGATTGGTTTGTGGATGTAGTACAGGCGAGTTCTAGCAGCAGCAGGGGTAACAATCAATGTGGTTAGAGATGTCTGAAGAGGAATTAGAGAAGAATTGAAGGTGGATTGAGATCAGCTGACGATTCTGAAGCTTGGGTATTGCTTGGATTTTGCTTGGAACGATTGCTTGAGCTGAACGTGTGATTCTCGGTTCTGCTTGTGAGTTGGGATTTTGAAATTGTGATGTCGGGTTCAGGTTTCCGACAGAAATCAAGAGAGGTAGAAGAAGGGCGTGTGAGCTGCACGTGTGGGGTATGAGCAGAACGTCAGTGGAACCGACGGATGACAGAGTTGGAGCTGGGCTTCTGCGGGTGTAAGTTTCAGGCCCAAGACGTGTTGCTGGGTCAGTTCTGTGTTGGGCTTCGGGAGAGAACTTGTTTAGGAAATCAGATGTTGTTTAGGTTTGTTTTTGTGAATAAATAAGGTTGGGAGACAGGAGAATATTATCACGCACAGACGCGCAACTTTGGAGAAGGGTTTTCTGGCACGTTTCCCGAGGAAGGCGAAACTAAAGCTAAGTTTTGGGCACGATTTTCGAGGTGGAACCTTGGGAGAAAGATTGGAGCTTTGCATCAAGGGGTTTTTTATGTTTTTTATCACTTTCATATTGTTATATTTTGCTTTCAATAAGAACATGAGTAGCTAAATTCTTTATTATTGGTTGAGGATGTAGTCTTAAATTGCAAAACATGTTATTTGATTAATTATGGAATTGAAAACTTATTCTTTTCATCATCGATATTATTCTACTATGTGGTTGAGTGTATGATTGATGTATTACACTAAGGTTGGATGTCTTTTGATTCAAGTGGCCAATTGAGTTAGATTATGTTTATACCTATTGCTAGAATTAGGTTTGGAGATACGAAATAGTTGAAGAACCTATTCATAAGTAGCACAATATGATTATTGAGGTGGTGATAGCTTCGAGAGTCATATGTAGGATATTACGTTTGTTGAATGAACCATTCATGGTGGTTCATTGCATTGATTAGCCTATTTCACAAAACTTAATGCTCTTAGAGAGTTGAACTCGATTACTCGATGTGTCGAGTTATTCTCTACGTAGTATTCACACATTCATCGTTATGGTGTGTGATGACATTAGGAAATTTCAGAATATTTTCGCGATGATGTATTCTGGGGCTTTTGATGATGATAGAATTAGTCGATATTCCATATATTATTCATATGCATGTTAAGCAATTTAAGATGAACCCTTAACCAATATTCTCCACTCTTGATTACTTTCAATTATTCTTTGCGTCTTATTTACTTGCTTTTATTTTATTTTACTTTTAGTATTAAAACAACAAACATCCCCCCCAGGTTACTTTAGGATTCAACATTGAAATAACAACCATTACCACCCTGTGAACGAACCTGTTCTTACCTCTATATTATATTATATATATTGTGAAAGGTTAGGACTTAAGTATATTTTTGCGATTCGACACGCATCAACTTCGAGATGACGACCAACCTTTATGCAAGGATACACAGATGTATAGAGGATTGAGATTGTATCTTGCAGAAGGTCGTCTATTTATAGTGATCACCAAGGGAGGCTTTGCTTAAAGTTTAAGCAACCTTGAGTAGGGCTCAAGCAAGTTCGGAACTAGGAAAGTCCATAGCTTGAATACCCATTCTCAATCTTCTAAGAACTTTGGACTAAGCCAAAAGTTAAAGAAGACTCAACCTTGTTTGAAGGTTCGCGACTTCTGGTCCAATGCTTGTTTGGACATCGCTTTGCGACTTCTGGTCCAAATACTTAGTTGAACATCGCTTGGATTAAGTTGTTGAATTCCATGGGCCAAGTCACGACAAGTCCGAGAACTAATCATGTCTAGACCGAAAACTTCAAGATATTGAAGTTGGAAGTTTTCGCATGGCTTATATGAACGCGTTCACAGGACAATCCTTAGAGTTCAGGAGAATTCAGGAGAATTCTTGAACTTGTATGTACACGTTCATACAGACTTAGCTCGTTCTCTGAAATCCCAAAGGCAGGATATGTACGCGTTCATGAACGCGTTCACCGTTGGGGTTGTTTCAAGAGACAACTCAACATACTCTACCTATAAAAATTATCACAAGTGTGACAAATGCAAAGGCGAAAATCCTAGAATACCTTCGGATCATATAAACAACATCATAGACTATTGGTATGATAGAAATGGTAAAAACGATACGGAAAGGAAATACCTTTCTAACCTTCAGCGAGGACGTTATGATTTATCAAGTAGTAAGCTTCGGTCTTCGTCTTCATCAGTTTTCGTCTCAATTACCTAAAACTATCCTAGTCCGAGTTGTAGAGTAGACTTATCAAGGATTGTGTTTTTGTCTCATAAACTTGACAACTGACTTGAGATAGCAACATCAGTGGGTTCAACCGAGCAATGCTCTAACAGATATCCATGGAAACTAACAGATATTTCACCAAAGTTGTTTTACACCAAGAGCGAGGATATTTAAGTTTACTTGGTAATAAAACCCTCGAGATATCGATCAAGGTTTCAAAACCAAAACTTCTGAAAGAGTAACCTTGTCGTCCCAGTTGGAATCAATCAAATAGTTGGATGTAAGTACAATATGATATGACTGTGAAGAACAATGTACCCGCAAGAATAAATCGAATAACAACAATCTCGATTCCACTAAATATCTATAGTTTAGGCACACAAACCGAAAGCGGCTTGCTGACAAATCCAGGTTAATAGATAAAGAGTATGTTCTAATCACAACGATCTTGAGTGGCCTTATAGCAGAAGAGAAAGGCCATAGAATAAACAAGATCACAAGGTTTGATAGAGGTGATAGAACAAAACACAAGTACAATACAAACAATAATAGTAAACATAAACTAGTTTCCCGTATGAGGTACTTCTAGGCTTCTCGATCCCCAAGAGAAGAGTTGCATTAATCCATACCGAAAGCAAAAGCTTAAAGGTAACTGAAAGGAAAAGTGAGATAAACACAAGCTAACAATTCTGAAGAAGAGCTTGGTAGAGGGACAAAGCTTTTAGGAGAGATACCACTCCTATTTATATTGACTAACGCTTTAGCTTTGAAATAAGGCTAAGTTAATTTCACAAATTCATTAAAGCACATTTCCACATATAGTTCCGAAATACCTCACATAGACTCATAGCATTTAATTTAGATCTATTACTATGGCATTTTACATTAATGAAAAATATATTTCAATAAATGAAACATATATTTTAATAAATGTTTGGCTAAAATCATTCAAAGCAAATAAGACTCAAAAGGTATATTTGGATATTTCATTAATTCGAAATATAGTGCTTCCCAAATATGCTCCATGGGAAAGAGCTCATTTCAAAAACATGTCCTTTAGTTTCGAAAATCTCCTTAAGGTATTATTTCTTCCAAATGTCGTCATCAGCTTTGATAATGTCGACATCACTTCCTAGGCTTTGCTGGACGAGCCAGAACGATCCTAGGTGGAAGTGGGATCTGGTCAAACATGGTTCAACGTTCCGCATAAAGTATCATTACAGACGTGGACAATCCTTGTGTGTTAAGCTTAAGTGAACACGTAGGTTCAATGGACATTCTGAATCATACAAAAGATATATATATACCAATAAAAAACGGTGTATGATTATTCGAGTAATAACAAAATGTTGAATCTCCTGAATTATCGATTCCAATATAGATGATCACGTTAATGATATCCAAGAATTCAAATCAAAACATCTAATGATAAATCAAATGAATATTTGATCAAGCAGTATATCCATACGAAGATCTAATCACGTACAGTATTGATCAGAAATCATGTGTCTATTAACTAGAGCGATGAACCATATTTCTGAGTATGACTCAAACCAACTTAGTTGTACATTGAAGATGAACGAATTCAAACTTCAAACTGAGAATATCAAACTCATTAATTCGTTGAAGCACAAATCGAAATGGTAGAGTTTGAACTTCGAAAATACGCATTCTGATATAACCATTTTTAGGTTTCGAAATCTACATACTGTTTGGCAGAAACCAAATTAAGGTTTTGGATCCTAAAGTTCATATATGACTAGAACCAAATTTAGGTTCCCAAATCAAGATTCCATATAGCGAAACCAAGTAAGGTTTCGAACTTTAGATTTTGTTATAACAAATCCTCGGTTAAGGTTTCAAAACAAGAAACACATATTAATCTCGTTACAAATGTTTGGTGTCGAACTTGAGAGTCCATGTGGCCAAGAGACGTTTCAGCATCACATCTTTTTGTCCTTGATGCACAGGTTTATTTCCCGGTTCACATAAACCTTTAGGAAACCCCAGGGTCTTTTCGACCTTTTAGAACTCATATGGTCAAGACACATTAGTTTCGATTCTCAAGTCACTGTTAGACAGCAAACATCGTTTCGAACTCAAGTTCTCTCATTGGTCACAACATATAAGTTTCAGACCGAATAGTTTATGGATAAAAAAACCATACCGCAAGCGATAAAGTGGAGTTATATCTTAAGACACGCTGATCACAAGTGATCAAGTCATAACGTAAATCTCAAGCATTAAGTTATGTTTTTGTCTTTTGTAGCACAAGTGTAAAAGATAATGGAATCGAGTTATTTGGATTCACTAACCTCTTGAATGTGAAGCAGGATGTCTTCGTTTGATCTTTAGTCCTCTTCAACTCTTTAAATAGTGATTCTAAATCCTACCAAAATCTTCCACAACCTAAAGTTATTTAATGATGAACTTACCTAATGTGTGTTGTTTAGCGGTCGAGTTTTGATCACTAAAGTTGACAACTAAGCTTGACATACCAACACTTAGTGAGGTTGACCGAGCCATGCTCTAACAAAAGCTGCAAATAAACACACACTAAAATAACACAACACTGGAAAATTTAGATTTCCTGATATGAGTTTTTTGACCCCGTCCAGAATTTTGTATTTCAATTCAATATGTGGAACTCCTTTTTCTAATATGAGCTGATCTCATCATAAATCTTAATTGAAGCTCTGACAGAATCCTTAACCGGAGTCTCTTTTTTATTATTAATCGGGAATCTACTTTTTTTTTGAAGTTGTAAATAGTATTATTCTTTCAAAGAGAAGGCTTTAGTTTATTAACTTTACCTCTTGTGGTGCTCGTCTTCCCTTACACAGAAACTCAATGCCCTAGTAAATTGTCAGTTTGAGAACCTCAAAATGGTCTTCACCTCTTTTTAAGTTAGACTCCGTACCAGTTGTAGTTGAGACGTTCGTTTGCTTAAGGATCGTTCCCCATAAAATCACTGTTGTTCAGGGCTATTTCACATAGTGGCGCTGGTCATTCACCACCATACTTGGCATGGCTCTTTGGCATGATCCATGGCGGCCTAAGAGCATCCACAATGACGACATAAAAGCAAAATTTGGCTTTTATGTTGACGGCGGTGGAGAGAACTATACCATTTATAGTAAGGAAAAACTAGGGTTTGAAATCAAATTTGGCCGCCAAACCTCGACTAAACTAAATATGGTCATGCGTTGGTATAATCAGCGTATGAGGGTAGGCTTTAGTATTGTTAGCGTGTGAGGGTAGGCATGAGTATAATGAGCGGGCTGGTTGATAAGTTTAGTATATTCACGACTTTCCGTGTTTAGACGGTTTCCTAAAAGTATTTTAGGGTTTTTTAGTTCTATATAAATATGTATCTTTCTCTAATTTATTAACTAAGAATATAAGAAATTAATTAATGAAATTCTTTCTCTTTCTGCCATCTTAATTTTAAGTTGGTATCAGAGCGAGGAGTTGAATCCTTGGCTTATATTATGAACAAAGAAGCGGAGATTGAAGTCGTTGTCATGGAGAATCAAAAATCAATTTTTGAATGCACTCACTGCAAGCGTTTAGGTCACACAAAGAGTGTGTGTTTTGATATCGTCAGGTTTCCAGATTGGTGGAGTCAAAATCGTAATTACCGGAAGAAGGTTTATGATAAACTAATCAATCAAACCAGTCGTGTAACGACATCGTCTGGTAAGAACTTTGATGTTTCTCAAGGTGATTCGAATAACTCGTGGATAATTGATTCTGGTAGTACATACCATATTACTTCTGATTCCAGACAAGTTTCACATCTTAAACCATCTTTACATAAATCCATTTATACGACAAATGGATCTTCAACTCCGGTTATTGGAGAAAAATCATTAACCCTCAATGAATCATTAAATCTTGATTCCGTTTTAGTTTTTTATTCTTTAACTGATAATTTATTATCCGTTTCTCAAATTACCAAAGCTTGATATTGTGTAGTCATTTTTTTGACCTGATCATTGTGAGTTTAAGGACATCCAAACAAGAAAAACGATTAGTCGTGGTGTTAGACGAGGAAAGTTATATTATCTGGACTTGGAATCAGGGAGTTCAGAAATATTGCGTAAAGCTTTAGCTGTGAGTTGTTCACAGGGGGAGAAGAAAAAATATGAAATTTGGTTGTATCGACGTCTAGGGCATGCTTCTTTGGCTACTTAAAAAGGTTATTTCCTAGCTTGTTTGAAAAAGTTGATGATTCTAGTTTTCATTGTGAAGATTGTGTGCTAGCAAAAAGTCATTGTGTTCTGTTTCCATTAGCTTTGAACAAGAGTCCAAAACCATTTATGATTGTACACTCTGATGTTTGGGGTCTATCAAAGGTCAACACAATTGGTGGTGCACGTTGGTTTGTGTTCTTTATTGATGATTGCACTAGGATGAGTTGGGGTTGTTTAATGAAGACCAAAGGTGAAGTGAATTCTTTTTTTCAAAA
>JAJJMA010275201.1:0-16390 GCA_023529015.1 Papaver nudicaule | reverse complement strand
CGTTAACATTGGATTAGGCTCAGGTGACCTTTCTGCATTCTCAAATCGAGTGACATCCTCCATGTATACTTCTTCTTGGCGAGTCATTCGCTGTACTGGTGATTGGCGAGACGAACTTGCCAAATTAGGATCCGCTGGACCAGCTGGCTCCATTGCTCTGCTTCTAGTGTTGTGGGTGGGATGTCGAGGAGGCCTACCCGCTGGGGCTTTATCGCTTCTTCCTCTAGGACCCATTCGCCGAATGCCTATAAAAGAAGACAAACACACTTCCTGACAGTATTGCTCTGTTAGTACTGTGGGTAAATTCCAAATAAGTTAGTTGAGTTACTTTTCAGAATGTTGATGAATGAAAAACAAAAAGAACAGCTTTAAGCCACGTGATGTGCAGATAATGACCTAATCATGACAAGGATTGCAAAAACATCATATGATACTATGATTTGTAAATCAAAAATGGTACGGCAGATGTTTTTTAAAGAATTTTTGAAATGGTTTTAGGAGACCATTTTTCTTCATAAATCTGTAGTTTCTATTGCTTGCCGGAAAATATGCTTTTTGACGGAAATATATATCTATATTTGCATTCTATGACAAGAATTCATACCCAAAAACGACATTTTTCTATCCTTTAAACTGATTTTCTCTACTGCTCATGTGAAAAATGTAAAATATGTGATCAAATTACCAAACCAAGCCAACTAACGCTTATCCATAACCATAATAACACTTAATAGAACATGGTTTCCATAAATGGCAAAAAATGTGTTGAAAATCCAAATCCATCGCCATAGCATACTAAAAATACTCTAATGCTTTCCAATCTTAGTAACATTCTATCAGAGAATCCTTATGACAAACAGCATAGCATACCATATATAGCGAGACAAGAGCAAAAATCATGAAGAAATTCTCCATAGCGAGCATAACATCCCCAAAATAGTATAAAAAATTTGCTAAAACATGACGGCGAGCTCTATAAACTCATATTTCATACCATATATAGAAACAAGAACATATGAAAACATCATCAATCATGCTCAAAATCAAGGAAAACACAAGTTCAAAACCTTTTCCAGCGCCAAAATGTAACTGTGTAAAATCCCATGGGTTAGATCTTACACAGTACACCCAAATATGATACATCCATACACACACAATCATTCCCAAAGCATATATAGACATAACAATCATAAGAAATCTAAAGGAGATGAGAGTTAGAGATACTTGACAAGGTGATTTACTTGGTTCGCCCTAAGTCAGGACTACATCCAAGGATTCCACTAGTATAGTATGATTACAATTCTCTTAGTTACCTTGCTAATCTTCTAGGTGTTTCACTCACTACAAGAACCCTAATTTCAGCCTTGGGCTATGGAGAGCAAGTAGAATACTTTTCCTCTCCCTAGACCAATCCGAAATGTGTCCAACCCCTTTCTCTGAGGCATCTCTCGCTATTTATACAAGATTTACATTAGTGCAAGACAGCTAATACATACAAACTACGCTCTGACACTGATTTGTCTTTACTCGCCAACAAAGCATGTCGCCGAGGTAAACTCACTTCCAGCGGATGATTCTTCTTAAGGATAAGGATTGCTGACGAGGTTCCCACTGAGTCAACAAGTCAACCCTGACAATCTATCCGTTCTGACGCGTAATGAATGCGCAACTACTTCTCACCTACTTATCACCTGCCCACGCTATACTGATCTTACTTCGCTGGTATCATTTCATCTCGCCGGTTAACACTGATGTCATATGTCTCGCCCACAGCCTTTATTGCCGATTTCATACTTCTCATGAGAGCCCTTTTGATACATCTTAGCCCTTAGGATGCTTTTACTATGCCAAGGCATTTTCTACCCTTACAAAGGGCTCGATCAGAAGTTAGAAATTTCAGGGTTTTCGGAGAAAAAAAACGCCGGAGCTCTGGAAGAGGAGTACGAAAAGGCTAAAGTTTTTAGAGGGAGAAAATAAAACTTAAATAGTAGAGGGAAACCGGCGCAGAACGTGTAGCTCTGACACGTGTAAAAAGGTAGCTAAAATCTCGGGAACATGCAGAACGTGTCATAAAACGTCACACCTGGCAGCTAGTGGGGGAGGTGGCGAGAAGAGAATGACGAAGAAGAAATTTCCTTCCCAGGCATCTTCGATACAAGGAAAGGAAAGAGGCAAACTGTAGAGGGTAAAATACTACGAGGACACGTGTCAATATCCCATGAAGGTATCCTCCAGAAGACGATACTCGAAGTACTTAGGAACACAAGAGGAGCAACCCGAGCCAAAAGGAAGGCGACGAAAGAGTATAATGCTCGTAATACCTAAGATTGGGCGAATGATCTTCGGGGTGCTACCCCGAAGGCACCGACTTACTCGACAGGCTCTGACACCACCACAATTGAGTAGTTTGTCTTATTAGCTGTAATCCACTTTCGACTTGGCCTATACGAGGCGAGCTCGAGGTCCGTTGTAAGGGTTGGAATTTTGGTGTATCCTTAAGGTGTGTGAGAGAGATTAGGTTAGTATCTCCTCAGGCCTCTAAGCATCATTTCCATGTATTTGATTCCAAAGAAATCTAAGTTCCAGTTATTCTTTATTTACTACCATATTGATTTATTATGTCTGTCCATCTCGATATAGTTCTTATCTTCGTAGTAGTTTTATTAGTATCGATTCATGCAACTAAAACCATAGCTTGGACTTGTAGATCTAATGGTTGTCGAGTATGAAGCATCTATGCAGATTTTATACTCACACACCAAGGATGCTCCAATTTCTTGTCATTCTCATCTATCAGCACATATGCTCCACTTCCCGCTACTCGCTTAATAATGTAAGGACCTTCCCATGTTGGCTATAACTTCCAGCAACCTTTACGCTGAGAGGGAGGGATTTCTCGCAACACAAGGTCGCCTGGTTGATATTCTCTGTGGATAACTCGCTTATTGTATTCTCTGGATAGTCGCCGATGATAATTATTCATATGAGTAAGCGTTATTAGACGTTTTTCTTCAAGGTCGTCGAGTTTTGCCAAGATTAAGTCAGTGTTCAAGTTCTTTTCCAATGCCTCATGCTTTGTCGTTGGTAGGATGACTTCTGATGGTAATACCGCTTCTGCACCAAATGTGAGGAGAAAAAAGGGGATGCTCTTGTTGCTTCTCTGACAGTTGTCCTATATGACTATAAAACATTGTGCAGATGTTCACACCATGCTCTCTTATACGGCTCTACTCGCTTTTTCAAACCCATTCCAATGGTCTTGTTAGTAGCTTTTGCTTGTCCATTACTCTGAGGATAAAGTGGAGTGGATTTTCCCAGTTTGACATCATATGTGGCAAGAAGGTCTCTGATGTTTTCACCAACTAGCTCTTTCCCATTGTCCGTACATATTTCCGTTGGTACGCCGAACCTGCAAAAAATATTCTCCCAAATGAACACAAATACTTCTTGTCCAGACTTTTTCCTTAGAGCCTTAGCTTCACACCACTTGGTGAAATAATCAGTTGCTACTACTATGTATTTTCTTTGCCTGATCCTAGGGTCAGCGGTCCTGCAATGTCAATCCCCCATTTGGCAAACCAAGGGCTAAGAACTGATTTCAAAGATGCCGCTGACGCTTTGATCCCTTTCCCATACAGCTGACATTTTTTGCATCGCTGAGCATATTCTTTAGCGTCGATATTCATCCATGCCCAATAATACCCATGCATCCTTACTTTCAGAGCGAGCGCTCCCTGACCACTGTGATTCCTACAATCTCCCTCATGAATTTCTTTTAGCATCTTCTTTCCTTCTTCCCTTGACACACATCTCAACAAGGGTCTTGAAAATGATCTGCGATATAATATTCCTTCTCTGAATTCATAGTTCGTCGACCTACTAATTACTTGATGAGCTAAGATCTTCTTTCTTGGACTAGTAAGATGGTCCAAATAGTATCTTATCGGTGTTCGCCAATCCGTTTCACCTGACTCCTCAGTATCCATCGCCAATACTTCTCTTTGCTCTTGCTCATCCACTGAAGACTGCCTTACTCGCTCAATTGATATAGAAGTGATCTTTGGATATGTCATCATGGACAAAATAAAAGCTAAGGCATCAGCATGCCTATTGTATTTTCTGCAGATGTGTCTAAATTTGATACCAGAAATCTGATGGGCATACTCCCTGACAAGTTTTATATACTTATGCAATTAGGGATCAACTACTTGATACTGCCAGAAATTTGTCGAATCACCAATTGGGGGTCGCTGGTTAATCCAACGTCACTGATATCCATCATTATGATAAGTCGCATAGCATGTATCACTGCCTCATACTCTTTCTCATTGATAGTCGCCAGAAATTCCAATCTCAACGAGTGAACTATTCTTGCCCCTTTCGGCGATGTTAAAACAATGCCAATTCCTTCACCTTCTTTGTTAGCTTAACCATCCACATAAACTTCCCATCTTATTGGACAGTTGTGCAATACTTCTGGGACCTCATTATCGGGCTCATCTTGCATGAATGGTATGTCTTCCACTTCTTCCTCCTCTTCAATTGGGAAATCGGCAAGAAAGTCGGCGATGACCTGAGATCTCCGAGCTGTGCGGTTTCATATTTGATGCCGAATTGCTCAATTTGAGTGTTCCATTTGGCGATTCGCCCTACCCTCTGGGAGCTATGCAAAATATATTCAATATGAGTTTTAGTCAGGACAATAATGGGATGAGCGTGGAAGTAAGGACGAAGGCGTTGAGACGCAAAAACCAAAGCTCAGATTAGCTGTTCAATTTTAGTGTAGCTTTTTCAGCTCCTTGCAAAGTTCTGCTGATGTAGTATATCGGTGTTTCTCCTCCTTTGATTCGCACAGGTACTGCACTGATAGCTCCTGATGTATTAGGAAGATAAACCCTGAGTTCTTCGCCGTGCTCTGGTGTCTGAATGGCTGGTAGACTAGCAAGATATCTTTTGATGCCTTGAAAAGCAGCTTCATGATCTTCAGTCCAATTGAACTTTTCTCCTTTTTTCAAGATGTTGAAGAAGAGCTTGCACTTGTCGGAGAACCTTGAAATGAATCTATTGAGCGAACCTAGAGTTCCATTGAGTCGTTGAACATCCTATACCGTCACTGGCGAGGGCATGTCTCTGATAGCCTGGATCTTTGCCTGGTCGGCTTCAACACCATTTTTCATGTCGACATACCCCAAAAATTTTCCTAAGGTGATACCGAAAACACATTTTGTTGGATTTATTTTTAGCTTAGTGATTCGCATATGATCAAATATTTCCTTAAGATCTTGCACATGAGTCTGCTTCATGAAAAAGAGGGGATACCGAGATATACCACCAACTTTTAGTTTTCATGAACCTAGTTGATTTAGGTTGTTTGAACGATCTCACAAATCAATATTCAAACAACAACCCAAATACAGTTCAGAGAACCGAACCCTAACAAGAACGAGTTCTTATAGATCTCAATACAGATGGATTCACTCAAGGGTATTGCAATTACTTCAATTGTATAAATCAGAGATAATATAATGCGGAAGGGAAAAGTAATGCAAGTCACCAGAATTTTGTTAACGAGGAAACTACAAACCAACAGAAAAACCTCGGGACTTCGTCCAGATATGAACACCGTAAGTATTAAGCGAATACAGACGCTAGTCTACTCTCAGACTTCCGACTGGAATGTAGCGAGACTGAATTAACCCTACGAGCAATTCAGCTACCAATGTGCTCCTACGTCTCTTGGCTCCCGCAGAAACCTACATACTTGATTCCCTTAGACGACGTCCTGTACAGGCCTAGGAGTTGCTCTACTTCCCTTCGTGAAGACTAGCGCTACCCTGCCTCTAACAGAACACCTAAAAGTATTCTGTTAAAAACAAGAATACGATTGTGATTTCCTTTAGACTTAAAGTCAAGGTTAATGGAAATCGATTTTACTGATTAGGGCTAATTGATCTAGCCTAAACGGTTTTACCTCCTAACGCTTGACGAACTTAGTATAAAATCTAGTTCGTGAATTTGCGTTACGGAACTTCTGGGGCTTACGATACGAGATCCGTCGTACGAAGTTTCTATCAAATATTGGTCGTGATAAGATTTAAATAATTCAATCAATCCAAGATACAGAATCAGGAATTTTACTTTCGACCTGTGCTTCACGATCCTCAAGTGAAGTCTTTGAATAGTCGTAGTTCAAGAAAAGGACTTCGAGATGACGACTAACCTTTACACAGATGTTTAGAGGATTGAGGTTGTATCTTGCAAAAGGTCATCTATTTATAGTGATCATCAAGGGAGGCTTTGCTTAAAAGTTAAGCAACCTTTGAGTGAGGCTCAAAACTTAGAAAAGTCCATAGGCTTGTATTGAGGTCCAACTCAATCTTCTTCTAACCCGTTGGCCGAAACCTAAAGGTTGTGAGAAGACTCGCCTTGATCAAAGAAGGATGGGAATGGCCAAATAAGTTTGGCCATTCTAAGGAGTCCATAAGTATACGAACTCAAAGAAAATTGTGGGCATGAGTTCCATGGGCCAAATTGTGAAAGCTTTCAAAAGTCTATTCAAAATAGGCATGAACGTCAACACATGAACGCATATGATGTTGATAGGTTATTTCCATGGTTTATATGTACACATACTAGTTCGCCTACATAGAGCAATTTGTTGAGTTCAGGAATCTCCTGAGTTCTCATATACGCGTACATGTTCACGTATATACAAAACGCTCAACTTCAATTAGAAAAGTTGAACGCGTACATGAACGTGTGTGATGTTCAGGCAATCTAAGAACTAACTCGATATTCCACATTTTACTTGAGCATTAGTCATGTAATGACTTGAATGCTTAAGAGAACTAATCTTTGTATCCTTCGGATCACATAAACAACATCATAGACTATTTTCATGATAGAATGGTAAATACGAAACTTGAAAGGAAAACCTTTCTAACCTTTAGTGACGGCGATATGTTTTATCAAGTATGTAAGCTCCGGTCTTCATCTTCAATGGTCTTCGTCTCGAATACCTAAATATATCCTATTCCGAGTTGTAGAGTATACTTATCTAAGATTGTGTTTTTATCATCTAAGCTTGACAACAGACTGGAGATAACAACATCAGTGGGTTCAACCGAGCAATGCTCTAACAATCTCCCCCTTTGTCAATTTTAGTGACAAAACCAATCTTACATATGGATTCAAAAAGTAAAATCTTTTATCCCTAATCATAATGTACTTGATCTTCTTGTAATCTTCAACGTCTTCAAATAAGAGTGATCTTGCAAGTGAAGATTCAAGGTAGAGATAACAAACACAAAGTCACCATACATCTTGGTTCTAGAAGGACATAGTCCAACAAGAGTTGTTATGCAATTGAGTAGTATACAAAACTTGTAAGCATATTGCATCGATGCTTAAAGATACTACACAATATGATATGTTATCCCCCTTACTCAATACACTAACTTTTGCTTTGACATGACAAGCACATCGATTTGACTCCCTCTATGACAATGTCGTAGACAATTGTCTAAGCAGTTATAAGATTTTACTCCTCTTACTACAAGATTTTCCCCCTTTTTGTCACAAAAATAGACAAAAGAAAAAGAAAAATAGGAATCATCATGAAATAGCGTCAATCAATGTAGACAAATAAAACATACCTGAAACGAGAGATAAAAAGATGCAATTCTCTCGCAATTTCCACAGCCGCACACCCCAAAAAGATATTACCATGAAGCACAAGTTCAAAAAGAACTCTCCCCCATTATGTGTTATTCCCTAAAGAACAACGCGACGACCTTCCCAAGCAAGGATTTTAAATAAATTCTTGGGTCAAAGAACAATTTTACAAGTAAAATTGCAATTATGTTTTTCTTCCCTAGCCAGTTACAGTCAAATAGTAATTCAAGGTTTAAACTTCCAAATTCTCAGAGAGTGTCGGTCAACCATCGCCTTTAGAGAAAACATAAGGTTACCCCTTCCTAGTGGTTGTAAGACTAAGAATCAAAGGTACAACATTTAATCCAGCGGAGTCCAACATTGTATCCTACGAGGTTCCTCCTTATCAAATTCGTCTCCCCTTAGTCATAAGAGTCAGAAGCATGGATTTTGATAGTTCTTCATGAACTGCTTTACCCGAACGGGTGGTTTGGCTAAAAAAGCAAGTTCACGATTGTAATACATTCATAAAGATAATCAATAAAACTGCAATCATCAATTAAGATTTTAATTAAATAACCTCTATTAATTGATGAAAAGAAAACATGGAAGTAGTACAAGCAAAATCATGCTTAAATCAAAGAGATGACTACTTCTAGCATAGTGATTACCCAAACCCTAAGGAAAAGACAATAGTTTTTTCATTAAAGGAGTTAACTATGTTGTGCGAATACGAAATTCGTTTGGATACTCAAAGAGTTCTTCAATAATGATCTTGCAATTTTCATATTCTGACTCTGAGAGACCTGTCCATTATTTGAAAAGAGACTTAAAGAAGCGTAGTTCTTCTTGACAGTTCTTGTAGGTATAAGGATTTTCTAAGTATCATCAATCTTATATATGCAACACAAATTTAAGTTTAGAGATAAATTTTTATGAAGTGTAAATATTGATCACATGGCATGCATTAGGAATACCTTTTTTCTGATAATGGTTGAAGATTCTCTTGATCAGCTTTTTCTCCATAACAGTCTCTATTTCTGATAACTCTTTCTACAATGGAAGTCATGATTACAGGTATCCCTTTTTTTACTATTATTGAAGAGATCATATTTTGAACACAACATATAGTTTTGCGCGGGTACGAACTAGGAAACTAGTTCGTGAAGAGAGTTTTTTAATACCGACTTTCTCAATATTGTTTTGCTGGCTCACTGCCCTTTTTAATTCCAACTGAACTAAGTTTATATATCAACAATATGTTTAGAATTTTAATCTAAGAGCTTACTTTTCTCTGACAAAATCAAGAAGTAATTCCCATGGTTCCTGTTCTCAACTCTTGCCTTAGGAGCCAGAGGCAGGGAGAATCCTTAAAGAAGTCAAGAGAACGCTGATACTCACGTCGAGTCATTACATTTTGGACTCGATTATGACGCGCTATACACCTTTTGTATCTTTTTAAGAATCAGACTCACTACAAGAAGGAGTCTTATCATTGGTGTAGGGAATAACTATGACTACCTATTTGGTAAATATTGCCATATACCATCAGGACAATAGGTCACATAACCAATTGAGCGTGGATTCATCTCATTGGATCACTGTTCAACAATTCTTGAGATACGGATTTTATTCCTTTAAAATATAGTTGGATATAAAAATACATTACAAAACAATTAGCTGCTTGTTCCTTTTAATCAGAAATTCTGATTAATTTTTTTACGTCTCAATGCCACAAGTCACTGGTTTGAGACGTAGTCCACACAGTTTTTTAGGTGGAGAACGGGTGAGCAGAGTGCTCACAGTCAGTTTTTTAGTATGTAGAGTTTTTCTTACCTCTTCTCCTTCGTCCTGATGACATAGGAACACCGTTAGCTAAGACAGTTAGCTTTTGATTCATCTTTTTTAAATCATTTCAAGTTTAGCAACAATATCTTTCTTTTGCTGAAACTTCATGCATCTTCTCAAGGAATGATTTCCTTGCCGCAGTATGAGCAACACTCTTTCTGAGAGGGATTTTTCTCAGATGCTCCAAAATCAAAGTTGTTTTTTTCTTTAGCAGGTGGAGATGAACCTCCAAATATGAATGTGTTTCTTTTTGTGAAAGAGTTACCATTGTAACCCAAACCATTTGTATCTCCAAATGACTTTTGTCCAAATAGCATGGCTGAAATTTTATCCGAGCTACCAGATAATTTTTGCAGGTCATTTTTTAGGGTACAGTTTTCTTGTAAAAGACTTGACAATTCACAAGTTGATTTCTCAAGTTGATCAGTAGTCATCAGAAGACATTCTTTAGTCATCTTAAGAGTTTTCTTCAATTGAAGATTTTCTTTTAAGAGACCTTCACTTTTATCCAGAAAATCTAATATAAGATCATCTGAATCACCCTTATCAGAACTCTCGGCAATTAACGCTTGATCAAGCGTATTGTTCTCGAAGAGATGTTCACTAGGCATATCATCGAGTGTAGCCATAAGAGAGTTATGGTACTCCTTGCTTGGACATTCCTTCACCATATGTCCAAATCCACGACACTTATAACACTGGATTTCATCTTCTTGAATATCCTCATCTCTTGGAGACTGTGAATTCTCGAACGGACGCCTGGAACGTTGCATCTTTTTGTTCCTTAAAAGTTTTCTAGTCTGTTGAATGATTAAGGACAAGGTAGAGTTAATGTCAGAATTATCTTGATCATCACATTCATAAGCCCATGAAGTGATAGTCGACGTGAGTTTAGAATCATAATAGACTTAGATTCAGTCTTATGATCATGATCAAAGATTTTGAGTTTGGCTATAAGATCGCCTCTCTTTATATCAAAACCATGTTTTTTTGAGTCATATTTTGAAGGTAGAGACCTAAAGTTTTTTCTCACAATTTCTCTTCCCTCGTTTGTTTTTCCTAGCGATTGCGAGGCATTAATAATTGTGGATAGTTTATGATTAAATTCTTCAAAGGTCTCTTCATCAAACATACGAAGATTTTCCCAATCTGACGAGAGAATTTGAAGACAAGCTACTTTCTCTGAAGTGTTGCCTTCAAATATGGTTTGTAGAGTATCCCATGCTTTCTTCGAATCATGATGATCGCATTAAGCGCATCAGAATCTATTTTAGCGCATGTATGATCGCATTAAGCGCATTAGAATCTATTTTAGCCTCTTGTCTTTCTTTAACGGAGTACTCTGGAGGAGTTTTATCCTTTACAACATCACATTTCTTGATAGTGGGTATGGTAGACCTATTATTCATAAAGACCCAACACTGATAGTCTCGTGACTGAAGAAAGAGCTCACGACATATTTCCACCATAGATAGTTTGTGCCATCAAAGACTTTGGGAACACTGACATTAGCACAATAATGTGTGTTCATAGTTCACGAAAAGCGTCAAACATAAACTATTACGTATTTCAAGGTGTTTGCCTGCTCTGATACCAACTGAAAAAGAGGGGATACCTAAATATACCACCAACTTTTAGTTTTCGTGAACCTAGTTGATTTATGTTGTTTGAACGATCTCACAAATCAATATTCAAACAACAACCTCAGTACATTCAGAGAACCGAACCCTAACAAGAATGACTTCTTGTAGATCTAAATAGAGATGGATTCACTCAAGAGTATAAATCAACAAACTTGCAATTACTTCAATTGTATAAATCAGAGATAATATAATGCGAAAGGGAAAAGTAATGCAGGACACCATAATTTTGTTAACGAGGAATTGCAAACCAGTAGAAAACCCCAGGACCTCGTCCAGATGTGAACACCCTCAGTATTAAGCGAATACAGACGCTAGCCTACTCTCAGACTTTGGACTGGAATGTATCGAGACTTAATTAACCCTACAAGCAATTCAGCTACCGATGTTCTCCTACGTCTCTTGGCTCCCGCAGAAACCTACGTACTTGATTCCCCTAGCCGACGTCCTTTACAGGCCTAGGAGTTGCTCCACGTACCTTCGTGAAGACTAGCGCTACCATGCCTATAACAGGACGCCTAAAAGTATTCTGTTGAAAACAAGAATACGATTGTGATTTCCTTTAGACTTAAAGTCAAGATTAATGGAAATCAGTTTTACTGATTAGGGATTATTGATCTAGCCTAAACAGTTTTACCTCCTAACGCTTGAAGAACATAGTATAAAACCTAGTTCGTGAATTTTCGTTACGGAACTTTTGGGGCTTACGATACGAGATCCGTCGTACAAAGTTTCTATCAAATATTGGCCGTGATAAGATTGAAATAATTCAATCGACCCAAGATACAGAATCAGGAATTTTACTTCCGACCTGTGCTTCATGATCCTCAAGTGAAGTCTTTCAATAGTCGTAGTTCAAGAAAAGGACTTCGAAATGACGACCAACCTTTATGCAAGGATACACAGATGTGTGGAGGATTGAGGTTGTATCTTGCAGAAGGTCATCTATTTATACTGATCATCAAGGGAGGCTTTGCTTAAAAGTTAAGCAACCTTTGAGTGAGGCTCAAAACTTAGAAAAGTCCATAGGCTTGTATTGAGGTCCAACTCAATCTTCTTCTAACCCGTTGGCCGAAACCTAAAGGTTGTGAGAAGACTCGCCTTGATCAAAGAAGGATGGCAATGGCTACACAAGTTTGGCCATGCTAAGGAGTCCATAAGTATAAAAACTCAAATAAATTGTGGACATGAGTTCCATGGGCCAAATTTTGAAAGCTTGCAAAAGTCTATTCACAATAGGCAAGAACGTCAACACATGAACGCGTACATGAACGCGTATAATGTTGATAGGTTTCATGGTTTATATGTATGCATACTAGTTCACGTACGTAGAAAAATTTGTTGAGTTCAGGAATCTCCTGAGTTCTCATATACATGTACATGTTCACGTATATACAAAATGCACAAGTTCAATTGAACGCGTACATGAACGCATGTGATGTTCAGATAATATAAGAACTAACTCAATATTCTACATTCTACTTGAGCATTAGCCATGTAATGACTTGAATGCTTAAGAGAACTAATCTTTATCTCCTTCGGATCACATAAACAACATCATAGACTATTTTCATGATAGAATAGTAAATACGAAACTTGAAAGGAAAACCTTTATAACCTTTAATAAGAAGGATATGTTTTATCAAGTATGTAAGCTCCGGTCTTCATCTTCAATGGTCTTCGTATCAAATACCTAAATCTATCCTAGTCCGAGTTGTAGAGTAGACTTAATTATCAAGGATTGTGTTTTTGTCATCTATACTTGACAACTGACTTGAGATATCAACATCAGTGGGTTCAACCGAGCAATGCTCTAACACTCGCCTTGTCTTCACTAGCATATAGTCGACGTAGACTTCCATAGTTTTCCTAATCCATTTCTCAAACATCTTCTGAGCTATCTCCTTATAGGTAGCACCTGCATTCTTCAACCCAAAAGGCATCCTTGTGTAACAGAATAACCTTTTTGTTGAAAAGAAAGTTGTATGTCTCTGATCTTCTTCGGCAAGGGGTATTTGCTTGTACCCCGAATATCCGTCCATGAATGATAACAACTCATTCCCCGATGTGGCATCGACAGTATGATCAATACTCGGCAAGGGAAAATTGTTCTTTGGACAAGCCATGTTAAGGTCGCTAAAGTCAATGCATATTCGCACTCCCTTATTCTTCTTGGGTACCACCACCATATTCGTTATCCACTCCAGGTACTGCACTGCTCTGATAATGCTAGACACTCTCATTTTGTCAATCTCAGTGTCATGTACCTGCTGGTACAGACAAGATCGGATTTGGGTAACCTCTTAATCCTCACGGATCAATCCTACTGGTTCAGTGAAGAACACAGCCTAAATCGATAAACGATTCAAATTAGATTAAGATTCGGATGATGTTTCAGGTACAGACTGTGAGCTTATATAGGTAAGACTCATTGACTCGATCCTACGGACGAAATGCCAACACGTGGCTAAATCTAAATTGTCCATACAATATATAATTACACCCACAACTATACTAAGGGCTAACCTACAGACTCTCCATAAGGGCACCACCATTCCTGCTAGGGTACATGACATTCCACCCCCCTTGAAAACATCCTTGCCCTCAACGATGAGATCCAAGCAACGCAGCCCACTAGCCACACATCCCATGAACAGTATCCTTATGAGGCCATCAAATACTTCAAGTCCGATCCCATCAACCAACAAGGTCATTGAACACGGATGCTTTCTTGCGCCATTTTGAAACAGACAACTGACTCCATCATCTGCACAGGTGCCGACTTGATATGCATCACATGAACCCGTTGTACAGGACACGATTCCTTCGCCCTCAGAAGTAAGAACACCAAGATTGGGAATTCCATAATTTTCCGCACCAACAAGGACTGTGTCTTTTAGCTTTTCAGAAACTCCCAGATGAATTTGGCTGATACACGGAATGGCTGTCTGATAAGTGGACACATCAACTTCAGTGAGAATTGATCTTGCAGCTTTTCCATTAAAATTCCTGACCTGACTTGTGGTGGCAAGGCACACAGTAGAGGTAAAGTCTGTGGTAGCGCAACTGATTCTTCTCTCACTCCATGGCCATTTATATAGCAGTTTGAATTTCCACTTCAGGAAGGCCAGCCACACTGTAAGAATACCTACTTTCCCTTCATTCCGCAAACCCAGCACGGCCCAAGTGGTTTTCCATTTGAAGGAGACAAGCAGGTGTAGTATAGCAGGAGAAAACCTCAATGATTCAGTGTATACCTCCTTCACATATGTGGATGCTGAAGGAAAAGTTAAAGCATTGGTTCCCGCAAGAAAAGAAGTTTGTGCAGACCCCTTTAAAGCCTCATTCTGAACAGGAACAACAATTAGTGCACCATGGAGATGACCATCACCATTCAAAGCAAATCTCCCCCTCCAAGAGACCACCCACTGCAATTCATAAGGTCTAGCTATAATGTTTAGGCACCAACTCATCTTACACATGGAAATTGCTGCCATTTGCTTGAGAGTCTCCAGTGCAAGTAATTTAACTGTTCCCTTGTACCATTTGGAGTTAAAATCCCTACAAATCCATCTAACATTCTTAACCCACCTTGAACCAGTTAAGAACAATTTGCATTCCCGCTTCAAGAAGTTCACCCATATCAGCACATTTGCACTCTGACTCATCATGCATATAGCCTTTGAAATTCCCTCTCGAATCACAACACTCCCATACACTACATATGGTACCAACAGAGAGAACAAGAAGGGTATTGACCTTGAGGAGTAAACATGATTGCTCACCATTGAGGAAACTGAGGGGAGAAGGAACAAAGGATGGGTAAGTTTTGTCAAAGAAGTCACCCAACATGTGCAGAATTTTTTTGTAGCAGTAAGCAAGTGTGCATCCTTATCACCACCCTTCCAGCTCCAGTTTTGAGTAACACAGTAATAATCATGATAAGCATAATGCCAAAAACAAGGGCCATGAATGATTGATTTCAGAAATGCCATGAGAGGAAAATCAGGAAACCCCATTAGATCACCAGCAGAATTCCCCACCACTTGGTTATAACCATAAGGAAAATACATGGAAGGGATTAATATTTGCAAATATTTAAGAAGCTTCAAAGGATGTTTAGGCTTCTTCAACAGAATCTGCATCCCCGTCTGAGTTCCATGTTCATCTCCAATGGCCTGAACTGTTTTGACAATTACAACATCCATAACATGAGGTGAACCAAGTATAAATGACCAGAGAGAATCATTCGCACCACCAGTCACACTCTCCCTCAAGGATACCACCAGCTTCATCACCTTTTCCATAGTAAGACTCTCATGAGGAAGAATTATAGGCAAGGAGGAGATCATTTTAGCTGGTACATAGGATGCTTTACTGAAGTGAGCAAACTGACATTCATGGGAACTGTTAGGGCATTGTCCGGTCAAACCCACTAGCGTTGGTATGTCAAGCTAGTTGTCAGTTTTAGGTGTCAAAATTCAATTCTTGATTTAGCCTACTAGAGTTTAGATTTCGGAAATGGGATATAGACAGAGTAGTAGAGACCTTGAAGACGAAGACTGTGAAGACAAAGAAGACATCAATTATTCTTCATTGACAAAAGGTTAGTAGGAGTTATGACTTTATGGATATTCTTCTATTTCTACTTTCTCTATTCTTTCGAAATATAGTCGACTACTTTAGTAGTAATGTAGCGATTGAGATCGTGTTCTTGTGTAACATGGATTTATGTCATGACCAGCGTTTGATCCCACGAATGCTGTGAATCAGGAACGTATGAGATAGATTCGACACCATTTGTCCAGTGCAATGGTTTGCTTGCAAACTGTTATGTTGGATATGGATGAATCTAAGGAGTACTCTTGAGCAAAGAGCCTGTGGATCACAGCTGAGGATGTTCTCACGTCTAAGTTCTGGCTCAGCCCAGTCCTTCCAGCGGAATCCAGAATTTGACCTAATTTGACTGCGGACGGTTCCCGAACCTGTTTGCGTACCAGGAGCTAAAAATCTCCTGTGTCCTATTTGTTCACGTACCGGTACGTGAACCTGACACGGAGAAGTTTCTGGAAAGTCAAATTGCGTGAATATCTTTTAGATTTTCACTTTGAGTCAAATTCCAACTCCTTTATCTCTTAGATGGACTTGTGTGAAACATAAATACCTTTTGTGTTCCATCTAACGATCCTCAATGAGTCAATAAGATAAGATTATCTCTGGTCTGTTGGATTCCTATCTTGAAGTGTTTT
>JAJJMA010275190.1:0-44031 GCA_023529015.1 Papaver nudicaule | reverse complement strand
ATTTTCTACTCGTACAAGAATGGTTAAGAAAATTCAAACATTTCATTTGTATACTCTTTTCTTTTCAGTAGCAAGTTAAAGGCAATAGCTTATATAAAGAGTATCAAAGTTGGTTAAGTAAGCCACGAAACGTACCAAAGACTTGTCTGTTGATGTAGTGGGAGGCGCCATGCCTCCATATATTGAGAGGTTAGCTGGAGGATAGTTAATCAGGATTAGAAAGTGCAGAAGATAAATGCAGAAAAAAAGTGTATAGAGGATAACAACAAGCACCTTTGGGATCACCTTTGGGATCACCTTTGGTGAGGTGCTTCATTAAACTTAGTATCGATTCCTGTTAAAGATGAATCACAAAGAAGGAACCCTAAACAAAGTACACTGGAAAACGAATGAACAATTATAATAAGGGCAATCTTGTACCTGTTGCGAAATATTTGCTTGCAACATACTATACAACTGAGAATAGGCTGGGCCAAGGTTCAATGGCGAATTTGGTGAAGCATCAGTTGCTGCATGTTGGCCGAATGTAGGATGCTGGCTAATCACCTGCAGAAAATGAGTAACTAGTTATATAACAGCAATAAAGGATTAACATATTGTAAGGATTCATCAAAGTTTATGGTAAATGAACAAGCAAAAAAAAAATATAACTTAGTAGTTGAACTTTCAATGCGAGCAAACAAAAGAGAACAAGAATACCAACCTGCATGCTTTGACTTTTATGCATCATGGGAGATGCGGCCTACAAGGAAAGATATTATGTCGAAATCAGTGAAGGGCAATGAAAATAAGAAGCAACATTGTGTTAAACCAGATACCTTTTCAGAATTGAGATTCTCAGATGTCACTTTGAAACGACCCTTTTGCTGTACAACTGTTGCCTTCCCTTTTTCATCAAGGCTCTCACCATTTGATGCTGCACTCGAAAGGCATAAAGTAGGAATTTGACAATCAACTTCAATGCGAATTACATTAAAAGTAAAGAAAGTTGAAGGAAACGGAGCCATAAAGAATCTGCACAAACCCGATGAGTTGGATCGGTATAGACTTTCACAGGCGGCATCATCTACTATTCTTGGCACCAATCCGTTGCAATTTACCGCACTCTGGCCCTGAAGATGCTGCACATCACTGGATGAAACAAGATATATATTTTAGGTGACACAAAAATCAGGTGTTTATCATAGTTGAGATGTTAAGTTGCAACTGGTTAACCACTGATAGGCAAATAATGTACACTATATTAACTATCACATCAAGTATGTTTTCCACGTGGTTAGGTGAGGTGACTACAACTGTATAAAATAAAGAAAGGTGAAAATTGGCAGGTATACATCATTCAAAGTTACATGAGCCAAGATATTGCCGTAGTTTCAAGAAGCAACTACTACATCATAGTAGGCAATACTCTTCATGAGGAAATAAATGTGCAAGGCATCCTTTTAGACTACTACATCACCAAAATTTAGCAATAGCCTTATACATACATGATATCTCTATTGTGTGCTACGTTACCAGCAAAAGTGTTCCATCCGAGAAGAATTTTGACTAGCTCTGAAGCCCTTAACAATGATGTTCTTTTATTTGAGAAGAATAAGAAGAAATGGGGTGATGATGCCCAAGAGGAGCAGGATAAGCTTGATGCTAAAAACCAAGCCAAAAAGGAGGCTATTTGTGCAAAAAATTCAGGGTAGAAAATATAGAATGAAGACGGGTCCCTGGAGGAAAATGTTGATGATATACACTTCCTTACTGAGGTCGAGAATGTTGTATTAGGTAAGAAGGTAAGTAAGGTTTTTCACCAACACCACCTAATTATTGTAGTAAAGAGGAAACTATTTTATTAACTAAAGAAGAAATAATGGAAGTGAGGAAAATTGAAAATGCGGTTGTTCGGGAAAAGTTCATCCTTATAGGAAGGAGTGGTTTAAGGAGAAAAATAAAATTCCTCCTGTGAATTTTAAAGCTATGTTTCCTGCTATGTCTGGAAATTCTGCTCCAAGTGAATATGAAGACATTTGGACGGAAGAGTATGAGGAGGATGAGGGGGAATACGAGGACATGTATGAGGATACTATGACAAGAATTTTCAATCACCCTTCTTACAGGGTGGGTCGATCAAAGGGAAGGTTAAGAGGGGTTGGAATTAGGCGTCGTTAGTCTTCTTCCGCTTTTTCTATGTTAAACTCATTATGATATTTTTTGGATCTTTTAATCCCATGTAATCCTTTTATGATTTTCAATAAAATTTGGACTTAACGGAAGAAAAAAAACTCAAAAATACCTTCATTGACTTAATTCCCAAGAAGGACAGTATTGAAGAAATAAAAGACTTAAGGCCTATAAGTCTTGTCCATGGGGTTTACAAAATTATTTCAAAAGTGTTTGCAGAAATATTCAAAGCTACCTTGCCTAGTATCATTTCATCTAATCAAACAACTTTCATTAAAAAGAGGCAAATATTGGATGGAGTGTTAGTTGCAAATGAGCTAATAGATTCAAGATTCAGAAGTGGAAGGCCGGGGATTTTGTGCAAAGTTGATTTTGAGAAGGCTTTTGATCATATAAAAAGGGATTTTCTAGATGAAATTCTAACTCTTATGGGGTTTGAGAAAGATGGAGAAAATGGGTAAGGTGTTGTGTTGAATATATTAGATTCTCTGTGCTTATCAATGGTTCTGCAAAAAGTTATTTTAAATCTAATAAAGGGATCAGAAAAGGTGATCCTTTATCACCTTTTCTGTTTCTTTTAGTGGGTGAAGCTTTATCTTTTACAAAGAGCTCAAGAGAGTGGGCTTATTTCTAGTTTTCAAGCTGCGGAGGGAGGTAAGTTCATTGGTCATCTGCAATTTGCAGGTGACACTTTAATTTTCTTAGATGCTGATGTAGATCAGGTAACAATTTGATAATATTATTGCTCTCTTTTGAACAACTGACTAGTTTGAAGATAAACTTTGTAAAGAGCCAAATTTATGGTGTGGGTTTTGATGGCGATATTTCTCAGTTTTCTACAATTCTGGGTTTCTATAATGGTCAGTTACCTACTACTTACTTAGGGCTTCCTTTGGGTGATAAGAGCGGTGGTGTCGCAAAATTGGACAAGGTGATAGATATATTTAATTCCAAACTTGCAGGATGGAAGAAACCTCAGGGCTGGTAAGATTACACTTATAAACAGTATACTTGCAAGTCTACCGGTTTACTATATGTCACTCTTTATTATGCCATTTTCAGTGATTGAAAAGCTAGATAAACTGATTAAAGCTTTTTTATGGAATGATAACAAGAATAATAAGAAAATGTACCTGGTAAAATGGAGTACTCTTTGCAAAAGAAAGAAGTTTGGTGTCTTGGGAATCAAGAGTTTGAGGCACATGAATCTAGCTTTACTCATAAAATGGCATTGGAGATTTGCAACTGAAATGGATGTCTTGTGGAAAGATATTATTGTAGAAAAGTAAGGAATAGAGTCTTTGGGTTGGTTTTCTAAAGTACCAAAAATCACTTACAGAAGATCACTATGGAGAGGAATTACGAACTGCATCTCTATTTTCAAAAGTCATATTCGTTTCAATGTAAAATCTGGAAGTGGTGTCAGTTTTTGGAAGGAAAAATGGCTTTTTGAAGAACCGTTAAATTTGAAATTTCCGGTTCTTCATTCTCTTTCAAGAGTGAAAGATAAATGTCTGTCAGAATTGTTTGTGGAAGATGACAAAACCTGGAACCTTGTCATTCCTAGAATACTAAATGCAACTACAAGAAGTGAATTGTTTGAGCTGCAAAGGAATCTTGCTAACATTGTTTTGGACAGAAATGAAGACGACAAGATAGAATGGTCTCTGAACAGTAAAGGTCTGTTTACTGTTAAATCAACTTCTGATAGTTTGGTTAGAGAACAGAATTACGATACCTTCAAGCCTATGTTCAACTACATTTGGAAACAGAAGCTACCTCATAATATTAGTTTCTTTCTTTGGTGTGTGGCTCATAACAGTTTACAAACAAGAGATATGCTCAGGATAAGGGGAAATGATGTGCCACCAAATTTTCTTTTTTGCTTTCATGATAAAACTACAAATCATCTTTTCATGCATTGTCAGTTTGCAGAGAAGATTTGGTGTTACTTCACGAAGAAACATAAGTGGGAGTTCATTATTCCAATGGATTTTAGCACAATACTGCACTCATGGAGTCTGTCTCATTCAACTAAGCAACATGACATGATTTGGAATATGATGGAAGCAGTTATATGTTGGAGCATTTGGTTAAAAAGAAACGCGAGAGTTCATAATCAAAAAGCAAACATCGAGATTACAGTACAAAACAAGGCAAAGTATCTTCGTTATACGTGGTGCTTAGTATTTAAGGAGTTCGAAGATCTAACATACCAGAATGTGCTGACAAGTTGGCCTCGGTTATATTTCGATTCTCAAATTCATTAGGAAAATCTGACATTTTACTAGTCATGCTCTCAGTTGTTTTTGTTTCTTAAACTCACTAGGAAGCATAGATGCTTCTCTAGTTTGCTCTCTGTTTTGTATTATGCTAGGGTGGTACAAGCCTCTTTGTCCCTCTCTTTTTTTGATCAATATATAATCTTTACCGATCAAAAAAAAAAGAGCAACATCCACTCAAACGTAGAGTTTAAAGCTTATGAATTTCTCCTGACTATCTATGCCTTGTATAGTTAGAGCTTAGGAATTTTATATTAAGGTTGAGACCAAACTTACATATTTTGATAACTTGTTACTTATTTTCTTTAATTGATATATCTTTCGTGTTTCATAGCTAGGTTTGCTGCTATACATGAGTAAAATTGAGACCTTTGAGAGAGAACATTAGTAATATATAACCTACAACAGATTATGTAGCCTTGGCAATTCCACAACTTTGATTACATCCTTACTTGCATCGCTTGATTGAGTTTATTTGCTTATTTCCTTAGTATAAATTTCTGAAAATTCCTATTCGAAACACTATTGAACCGAATTTGATTCGAAAGTTAATAGTATAAACTAGAAGTGATTAAAAAGACACTCCTTGTGGGAATGAACCACATTTGCTTTATCTACAGCTCGATACCGTGCGCTTGTGGTAAAACAAGTCGGGTTTCCGACTTCATCAGACAACGTATTAAGTTTTCTTTGGGTCAACCGGTGTTGAAGTCCCTACACCTAGAAATAGGAAACATAGATCAAAAAGGCCATTCAACACTTCTTCAGGTCAACCAGGATGGAGATTATCCTTAGAGGAGGAGGTTGTTGTGGATGCACTATGCATTGGACTGGAGCTGTTGGTGTTATTGTTCGATCAGATTCTGCTAGTGTTATTCAAGCTTTCACCAAGGGTTCCATACCATGGTTTTTTCGACAGAGATGGCTGGCTATCAAGGCGTCATATGACAATATACGCTTTGAACATGCCTATAGGGAGATTCATTTTGCAGCTGACACGATGGCGAAGAGAGGAAGTACTTTAGCAATGGGTGTTACTGAGTCTTATGATGGAAGACCGGACTTTCTACACTCTGTGGAAGGCCCAGATAGATTTTATTATCGGCTTAATTAGCTTTTACTGTTTTGGGCTCTAGGGATTTTCCTTTTGGCCCATATTGTCCTTTAGTTTTTTCATTTTCTGCTGGGGCCCCTTGTATATATTTTGTAATTATCTTTTTGCGATCCCAGATTCATTGATTACCAGTTGACATTACATATGATAAAAGTGGCATGTGGTCCATCTGAAATGCGCGAAACCTCGATGGCTTGAAGCAAGTCCATGAAGATTCTCCCTTTTATATAGCCAACACTCGCAGAAGCCATGAGTTCAGATGTCTGGAATTGTCAGAAGTGTAACCTACTTGTGATAGTTCAAATAGAGTGGTTTCACACTCATATGCACATCTTGCAGCTCAATTGGTGGAGATTGTTTGCTTCTTAAGCGCATCTACACACCTTGCTGGATTTGGTTCTCGCAGTTCAGTTCGTTGTCAGTTGATACTTTGGGCATCTCTCATGAGTTTTCCTTTTTGAAGGGCTCACAGTTTTCGCACCATTGTCTCTTTTGGTGTCTAGTCTTAATAAGATTAGTTACTGGTTACAATTTGTGTGTCTGAGTTTTTGTTGGGGTTGGGGATTTTCTTTACCTTGAATATGTAGTCCACCACTTTGATTATGCTTGTATATGGGGTCTCATCGTAGGTTTAGGATGGTCTGTTAGTAGTTGGAGTCATGTTCGTCTGATTGGCGTACAATATCAACCAGTTGCACCTAACCCTACATGTAATACTCTAGTTACTTAAATAAATAAATTCAAACCTTTCAATTATAAATGCCAAATTAATTGACTATTCTATAATAAAGTTGATAGGGGGTTACTCAAACAACATCCGTTGGATCGTCAGAACTAAGATGAAACTTGGAGGCATAGGGATCTCCCGCTTGTCTCCGGAATGTTGTCAGTCTATTGCTAGATTTCTCACATTGATTCTACATTAAATTGATGGGACTATTATAGATACCTGAGAGTTCAACTTCACGGTTGGTCGACGCCTAACAAGGTCGATAAAGGAAACGAAAAATGATTTTATCACCGATTGAAAATTCCACCATAAATCCAGAATGAGACTAGATCTCTTTTCCAAACTAAGAACTAAGCCTTTACCTATCTCAAAGTTTCAGTCAAATCCATCTCTACCCTTGGAACTCTATTCGGGAGATTTGGTGGGATTTTCGGCAGTAAGTCTTAATTCTGGCTCATCTTTTTTTCCGTACTTGTTGATACTAATTATCCTATATAAAACATCCACAAGACTTCGAAACTAATGATGGCTATCGACTAAGCGTTACTTTGGATCCTCGTCCCCGTACGTATCCAATGAATGGAACAATGATCTTAAGGACTCATCAGAAACTCTAAAATAGTAAGTAATCTTAAAAGCCAAACGAATTAGACGGATCCACAACGAAGTGTTTCATCTCCATATTATTAAATCATATTCATCATACAAATTCATATCGCAACAGTATAGATCTTTCTGGTGATGGTTTAACTCGATTCAATGCAGCTTGGGAATGATACTGTATAATCTGTTCTTCCGATTCCGGAAGGTATTTTGACTATAGTATATCCTCTTGTGATTTTGTCGACCCCCTCTCTCTTGGTGAGGAGGAGTATTTATACTGATTAAGGGAAGTGATTCTTCTTCGCTATCCTTCGTTTCTTCTGATGCTTTGATGGTCTTTCGCGACAGCTGGCTTCTGCACACCGCCCATACGGTGCAATCCTGTGTTGACACCTCTCAATTGGTGTATATCTTCGTTATATGAATCCCTTGATGATCTCGATGTCTTAATTCTTATCCGTTAAGTTGCTTTATACCGCTGTCTGATCCATCCATGTATTGACGCGTGCCCCTAGCCTTCTGCATACCTATAAGGTGCTCATGTGACTTCATGGAGGGTGTCGTGAGTCGATGATGCCTTTCCTCGTTCTTTTGACTACCTTGGTAGCCTACTTCGGAGTAACCTCGTGCTCCACTTCGCCTTCCCTGCCGTGCCTTCTTACCTCTGGTTGTAGTTTGTTGGGTAGCGATATTTATGCATTAACAATACTTCTAATTGATTTTCTTTCTGATGCCTCTTAAACACTTCATGGATATGAAAACTTTACGTCATTACTTCCATTCAAAATTTTCTGATCTCTCAACTCAACTGTATTAAGAGAAACGTTGATAATATATACTAGTCAAGATCGTGAAACAAGACAAAACCATGTTCAAAGAATCGTAAACTTGATATGACGCTGATTATTATCTAACGCTTAGATTGACTCTCAGCAAAGTAGTCGACAGTTCTACAAATCAGTCAACAATCACCATATTTTGTCCTCGTAATCATATTATATTCTCTCAAAAGTACTCACATCAGACTCGATGGATGGCAATGAAGTACCATTTTCTCCCATGAAGTTAGACAGGGAAACTTTAAACGCATTGTATTTATCATCAACGCCTCCAGTCAAGGTGCCCAAGATTGATACCCTTGTACCTGGACAATGTTTAGTTGTTACTGATGTTAATGACAGACTAGGATTGGTTTCAATAAATAATATCAAGATCACAAAGTGTGAGGTGTATAAAGATGCAAATATTATCGTGCATGGGGTGGAAGATATATTGAAGTTGAAACTACCAAATAGTCCGATCATAAGATGTTATATTTCTTTTTAGTCTTGTGAGGCAAGTCCTTTTACCATTTGGTCCTAAAAAAATTATGTTTAGTCCTAATAATTTTACTATTTGGTCTAAAATAGATTTAAAAATTAAATATCTCTTGAACTACGGCTGGGTTTGGTATTGCTTTTATTTTTCAAAAAGCACTTTCAAAATTTATATTAGGTAATTTTTTCAATTATGTGTTTGGTTAAATTTTTTCAAAATGCTTTTCTTGAAAAATGATTTAGGCCGGCTTCTAAAAGCTCATCGGGAGGAGCTTTTAAAAGCTGAAAAACACTTTGATAAAATATCTCCATGTTAATTTTACTTTATAACCCTGCAGTAATTATTAAATGACAAAATATACCCTTAAATCTTTAGGAGCAAGCACTATGGTCTCTAGATTGTAGAGATATCTTCACAATGTGGGGATGGGCATCCACTATGGTCAAGGATATCTCTACAATCTAGGGAATCCTTGGGATTTCCCTAGTTGGTGCTACACCTATGTAGCACCAAGTAGAGATACAGATGGGTTGCGGAAACTCAGTTTCCGTATTATTTTTCTGCGGAAGCTCAGTTTCTGCATCATATATATTTTTGTTTGACCTTTTTTTTTCATACCCCCTTTACACCTCTCATCTTAGTCATCCAATCTCAACAGCTAGTTTCTCTGGAGCGTTCAATTCCAAACGCTATTTTTTCAAAGAAAAAAAAAACTAGTTTTAGATTAAAAAAAACTAACATCTATAGTTCTACTATGAAAGACAGAGATATGGAATAATAGACGGTACCAATACAAATAATGCAGACTCAACATCATACCCATACAAATAAATTTATGCAGCACATCATCAGTTTCTCTGGGGTAATCTAGCTTTCATTTATGTAATTAGAATTTATGCAGCACATCATCAGTTCCATAAGCTAAACAAGTGTTGTTTTTTCTCCATTTATACATATCAAAATATGGATCAAAATATCCTGAAAATACAAACATACTGACATACAAGTTCTCGGGATTATAGGCACTAATAATACCAAGACTTCATTCATGTGTAATGCAATAGACATGGACTTCATTCATGCATAGTTGTTAGGGCATTGTCCGGTCAAACCCACTAGCGTTGGTATGTCAAGCTGTTTGTCAGTTTTAGGTGTCAAAACACAATTCTTGATTTAGCCTACTAGAGTTTAGATTTCGGAATTGGGATATAGACTAAGTAGTAGAGACCTTGAAGACGAAGACTGTGAAGACAAAGACATCAATTATTCTTCATCGACAAAAGGTTAGTAGGAGTTATGACTTTTATGGAAATTCTTCTATTCTACTTTCTCTATCTTTCGAAATAGTCTGCTACTTTAGTAGTGATATTAATAGCGATTGAGATCGTGTTCTTGTGACCATGTGTTATGTTGGTATTTGTTCCCGCAAATACTAAGTTTACAAGAATGCATGAGATAGATTCAATACCATTTGTCCATTGCAATGGTTTGCTTACAAATCACTTGTTGGATATGGGTGAATCTAAAGGAGTACTCCTGAGCAAGAGTCCAGTTGATTATAGCTGAGGACGTCTAACACGTCTAAGTACTGGTTAAGCCCAGAACTTCCAGCGGGTCCAAGTTAAACCCTAATCTGAATGGCGGACGGTTCCCGAACCGTAGGTGAACAGAGACTTGGGAAAAACTCCTGAGTTCCAAAATGTCATTTTGTACGCGTACCTAACGTAAACTCAAAATCGATACTTTTGGCTGTGATTCAGATGGACGGTTCATGAACCGTCCCAAGTGAATATTCTCTGGATTTTCACTCGGGTCAAACTCTGAACTCTTTTATCTCTTAGTTGGACTTGGTTATCACGAAAATATCTTATGTGGTCCATCTAACGGTTCTCAATGTGTCAATAAGATAAAGATTATCTCTGGTCTGTTGGATCTCTATCTTGAAGTGTTTTTGAGCTAACAAAACACTTGGCAGATAAATGATAAATGATTTCCAATCGAGATAAATCTCTGTTTACTTGGTTTGCAAGTTAGGGTTTCCAAAACTTGTGGGACAAGTAACTACTTGCTTTATTCCAAAGCAACCTATCTTATTGAGTGCTATAAATAGAGGTGTCTAAGGATGAATACCGCAAGCATCAAGCATACGTGAAGATTCCTTAGGGAAGAGATCGTAAAACTCTTTTCACCTCGGTGAATGTTTGTTGTGGTATAGTCATCCTCTATTAGGTAGCAGTTCCTCTTGGGATTTACCTACGACTATAAAGACTTCTCTTGAGAGTTGGGAAGCACAGGTAGGAGATTGAGACCTTAGTGGTTGAAATCGGAGTAACATGTAACCTTGGTAACCTGATCACGTTCTTGTCTATTCTACGGTCCTTCTCTTCTGATATAAGGCCATTCAAGAACTGATACGTTACACACAGGGTTTCGAAAGGAAACAACGCACGGCTGCACTCGATGTTGTAAGACCTAGTTAGCTCCAGTTGTATAAGTTTCTTAAGTGATTCTTCGTGTACAACTGAGGTAGAGACAAGTTGGGCATAGTTTACTCGGTTTACTTGTCAGCCCCTCCTTGTAAGTAGATTTCCGTATGACCTGGAGCAATCCGAAGGAAGTCACTTTGTGTATGTCAAACTGATAGAGGACAATTCAAACATACAGTCGATAATTGAGGTTGCAAAGCCGGAATTGTTGACACAAGCCTTTAACAGCGGTTAAAGCAACTCCTAGGCCTGTAAAGGACGTCAGCTAGGGGAATCAAGTGTGTGACGATATGTGGGGGATCTAGAGACGTAAGGAGTGCGACAGTAGCCAGTTCGCTTGGAGGGTGGAATTGGTCTCTGCTACATCCCAGACCGAAGTCTTATAGTAGGCTAGTGTTTGTAGACAGTTTATACTGTGCGATGTTCAATCTGGACGAGGTCCCGAGGTTTTTCTACAGGTTGTAGTTTCCTCGTTAAAAAAATCTCTGGTGTCTTGTGTGATTTACTTTCCGCATTATATTCTCTGATTATATAATTAAAGCAAACACAAGAAGTACGTTATTATAAACATGATCGTTGTCCTCAATCCATCCCATGGATTTACCAAGACCCTATCTTGCGTTGGACTGATCCTTGTGATCCAAACTCAGGTTAACGGATCTGGATATTGATTTTTGAGATCGTCTAGATCTGACCATAAGTCTCACGAGCCCAAACGAAAAGTTGGTTGTATTTCGGTACCCCTGCTTTTTCAATAGTTACCTAATGTTCAGCTGAATCTTAATGTCACAAGAAGCTGAGCTCAGATGAAGACTAATCTAGGGTTTGAGCTCTTTGGATTGAAATTTCGAAAAACGGGATAATAGAGGGAAAAAAATATAAGTAAGGAGAAGCAAAAGAGGAAGGTGGGAGAAGTAAATGCGCGAACTAACTAGTTTTCTGTATGAAATGTGATTCTTTACGGAAACTGAGTTTTCGCAGGGTCAATAGTCAAGATTGACCATGCGGAAACTTAGTTTCCGCCACACAATATATGTGGAAACTCAGTTTTCGCAACACCATACCCGCGAAACTCAGTTTCTGTCTCTTTCTGGCTAAGGCCATGGTAGTTGCCTTTTTTTTGTCAAATATGCCATCCCTAGATGGCCACAATCTAGGGATGGCTTATGGCACCATAGTGCTTGCTCTTAATACTATAAAATTTTATACTCAATATCTCCGGATCTTCATAGATAATAATCATGATTTGGAAACTATGGTTATTCATAACTACATAAGGAGACATGTTATCTAGGGATAAACATTTTGAAGATGCTGATAACGGTGTCTATGACGCAACTGCTGAACCGGACGATCGAATGAAATGGAAATATTGAGAGATATAATTGCTAAATTTTAATGAAAGGTTATCTGGTATTAGGAAAATCAATAAAACAAATTTATAAATAGTAAAACTAAGAATAAATGTCAAAATATTCGATTATTTTTTTGAATTTGAAAGGTTATATTAAAGTTGGACCGAAGCCCACTACCTACAAGCGCAGTTAGCTAGGTAAAGAAAATAAAGAAAAATCTCCCCCACCCCGGTGCAGACGAGTTTCGAACTCAGGTCGCCGGTGTCATCACCCAACGACTTTACCAGTGTACTATAGTGACATCTGCAAAGTATGTTTACCAAACGCTATTTCATAAGTTTTCTGTCATTTGGAATAATAATAATGGTTGGACATGATATTTACCGAACGCTATTTCCTAAAAATTTTAAATCTGCTTTACTTTTTAATTTATGGTTGACCAAACGCTCAGCCGTTTTTTTCAAAAAGCACAGCACATCAACGCACAGCAGAAAAGCGCTTCTAAAAAACTCATAGCAATACCAAACTAAGCCTTAAAAGCTATTCAGGAGTAGCTTTTAAAAGTAGTAAAAGAAGAAGATATGGACCCACCTAATTTTATTTTATTGATTATCCATTTTAACCTTGTTATTTTACTAAATGACAAATTTTCCTTAGAATATGCACATATTACTATATTCCCTATTTCGATTTTTTCACTCTTATTTTCTTTTGAAATAAGATAATCATTATTTATATTTATTCAAAAAAATTGGAATTAAAAATAAGTTTAAAAATACAATTTACTATAATTATATTGTATTTTAAAAATAAAATAAAACATGTCTATTTCTGTCATTAACTACATCATCAGCTTTTTTACATGACAATTACCAAACAAAATTTACAGTTATTAGGCAGGCATCATTTTATATATTATAATTTACCAAACGTTCTACTGTTTTATTTTCACAGCACAACACACCAATTGACAACACAGGACAACACAAATCGGTTTTATAAAACTCACAGCAATACCAAACTCGTCTTTTATCCTGCTACAAGACCTACACAATCTGTATATGATACCATGGTTCAGTTCTGCCAATAGATGGTACGCAGTTAAGGCCCATTATGACCACGTTCGATATGTTCATACATTCAGGGAAACTAATTTTGCCGCGGATAATATGGCAAAGAGAGGTTGTGATTTACAAGCCGGAGAGATTCCCACTTTTGTTGGTAGATCTGATTTTTTACTGGTTATAGAGTTTCCTAATGTTCCTTATTTTTCGTTTTCCTTAGCTTTCAAGTTTATGGGGGGAATGTCTTCTTTTTTTGAAACTAATTTATGTAATATTGTAACTTTACTATTTTTTAATACAATTTGGGACTTAACGGGAAAAAAAAACTGATTGTCCAACACCGTAAACTATATATTTATTAATTTCTATCATTAGTGCCGGTGAAAGTTAGAAGCAACTGTCGAAGACACCTTTCTTTTCCGCCACACATGTTCAAACCTGCTTTTTATAATAGACGCAAAACTTTTTGGCACAACCCAAGAGTGCATGAGCCTTTGCCTTTGTAGTTGTACTTGTTATTAACTTTTCGATAAACAAATTGGCTTAGGGGCCTCTCAATTTACTAGAGAAGCTTCAAAAAACTATTACAGTCCTGGGGTAGGTTATACGGGATGTCCTAGTGCTTAATCAACAACCTAAATACTCAATAACATCCCTCAATCCACATTGAACGTGAGCGTTACCTACTTTTTTATTGGTTGGGTGATAAAACATTAGAACGTGATTGGCCAGACATTAGAATTTTGGTTCTGATTGGCTGGACATTTTCGACCGTTCAGGGGTTTTAAAATCTCTAAGATCAATGGATGTGAATCAATATGCTTCACTCACCCACGTGGGTAACTAAGGTATTGATCGTGATTGGTCGAAAATTTAAATTTAATTGTTACACTCCATTTACGTATTTTTTTAAATCTTACACCGTTAGATTTAGGGCTTACTTAGACTACCGATATAAGCGAAATTCCTTTTAGGTAAGAGATATTATACTTAGGAAAACAAATCTTTTATTCACGATTTTTTTAGTAAAATGTAGCTACAACAAAATGTAAAAAAGGGGAATATACATTTACGAACATGAAACAAGAGTGGTAGAATATCGCTCATTCCATATAATCAGAAGAAAATAAAACTATTTTCGTAAATAAAATATGTAATATTTGGGTATGAAGATTTTTTCACATAAATAAAACAGAAAATGAAAACAAATCTAAAAACAAATCTTTAAGGTGAGATTTTTTCCTCTGATCTACCTTCGTATTGATTCCTTCTATGTTGAGATTCCGACGTTTCTTTTTTTTTTTTTTTAAGCTTAGCTCAATATCTCTCTATATAAGGCGTCGCTCATAGTACTCACCAGGTTATACCTAGGCAATAGCCATAAATTGATTATTTGCATTGAGAGGGTGGTATGTTATGAAATCGTAGTAATATCATTGTTCATTTAATTGATTAATCATAAACATGATTTGATTCACTTTTAATTCTAGCAGGTGGCGGGTGATACGGAGAACAAAGACTCGGTTCCTAGGAGATAGACCTCTAGAATCTGTACATCGTAGATGAGTTGGCAATTAAGCGTGGTATTCTTTTTTTTCAATTGAACATGCTTCTAGACACGATTTCTAGCCAATCCTGCCAGAATCAGATGTATGTGCTTGAGTTTATTAGAAGAAGGCAGGATATCTTACGCGGTATTTTTCAATATAATTTATTTTTTACTACAGAAAAGTGATAAAAGTTGGTTGTACGCGGGTATGGTAGATAAAACGGCCAGCTCTTACTATTTGTGATCAACGATTTAATATCTTGCGAAACTGAATTTGACTTATATGGAATTTTCAGGAATCAAAATAGGAGGTGTGGGGGTATATAATCCAGGTTCCTTTCTCGCTTTCTTCGACTTCTGTTTTATTTGATCTTTTGCATAATCATTGTATTCTTTGCTCATAGGCGTGCTTCAATACTTTCTTTGTAGGACTGCATTACCAAAATCTTCTATGTAAGAGGTGTTTGATTATATTTCACCCCTCGACTAGGTATTAGCATCCAAGCTTTTATAAAATAAGAGTGGAAGATCCAGTGTGATGTATACCGCTTAAAAGAATCCTGGAAAGGATATTGGTAGCTCCCCCCCCCGCCCCTGTATATCAGTTAGTTTGTTGGGTATCATTTCCTTGAGTTTTGGGCATTCATCGATTATTTAAGTTGTCATCTTTTAACGCAAAACACTTATTATAATTTTGTCGTGGTCCTGTTCTTTTATAGTCACATTGTCAATCTTTCTCATGGTTTCATATAATTCATATCTGTAGAGGTTATGCAATGCTTTGCTCAAAGGTCTATATCTTAGGTGCAAAGACTTTATTTGCTCATTTTTTTAAACATAGTTGGATGAGCAAACCTAAATTGCTGATATATGTATGATGTTTGTAACACGTATTAGTTAAAAAACACAATCTTTTACCCTTGGTTATGTGTCGATTTCTAGCTGCTCAAACTGTGATGTCTAGCATCATGGGGTCGATGCAAATCTATGTGTCGATGTCTTTGAAACCTGATATTTTGATTATGTCATGCGATCATGTGCAGGTAAACAAAAGCTTTTTTTAAAGACAGCTGGAAGGTCGTGAAAGAGGGAAAATATAGGTAAACAGAAGCATCATTTAGAGAGCTTGAAGGTCGTGAAAGAGGGAAAATGACGGGAAAAAGATATACATGGGCTTGGCTTTAAAGAAAGAATTGCAGGTATTGTTGTCTCAGATATTTAGTTCATTTTCAATGTGTCTTATGATTATTAAAAGCCAAAAAAAGGCCCGAAAAGCAATCTAGGAGAAAATGAGACTGTTTCCCTAATAACTGGACAAACAGAGAAAATGAGGTCGTTTCCCTAACCAATGCTGACAAGTCAACTCCAACAAAACCTGGTGTAGCTTTAGCAATTTTTGCAAGATCAAGATTACAAGCCATTTCAAGTGTAAGATTACGTGACAGCACATATAAGATTTAAGCCCGTGCATTTTCATCGGGAACACCCAAAGCAATCTCTCGATCAAAACGTCCAGACCTTATGAGAGCGGGATCTACAACAACAAGTCTATTTGTGGCTCCAATTACAAGAACATAACCAGTTTTTTTCCCAAAATTTGTTGAGCCAGAATCTGCATCAGTTGTTCCTAGGACTTCGTATGACTCATCCATGCAAGTCAATAGTTGTGTCACTATACGTTTTTCCATCTTCCTCTGTATATTTTCCCTTTTCAAAGCGATAGCATCCATCTCATCAGTGAATACAATAGAAGGAGCAGTCATACATGCTTTTGAGAACAGATCGCGTATGTTCTCTTCAGATGCACCTGAAGCATGTGGTATATAGAAAATATGACTTAAAACGAATATAAAATCCCGTGAGTTAAATCCAAACATAAGTAAGAGCACAATCAAAACAAACTACAATGGAGAAGAAGGCACATAGCATTGAGGAAAACAAGTAGTGAACATTTTATTAATTAATACTCCCTCCGTCCCATATAAATTGAGCTAGTTGGGATTTGCACAATTATTAAGGCAAGAAAGAGAGAGATTAGTTTTTTAGTGTTTTTTCCAATTATACCCTTATAGATAATATAATAGTAAAATTTAGAAACGACATATCTCTCAGATTATGGCACGTATTTTTGTTATATCATTGAAAAGCATTTTAAAACACCTACGCAACGAGTATAAACATGACTATGAAACTTTAAATATTTATCATACTAAGATTTTATAACAATAAGGGTAAGATTAGAAACATGACCTATATAATAGAACTAGTTCAATTTATGTGGGACACAATCAAAATAGAAGTAGCTCAATTTATGTGGGACGGAGGGAGTAGTTGTTTATAGGAGCGTATGTGTTTTCTGGTTTGCTTGACTGGTCTTTTATGTTCTTTTACTGTAAAAATATATAAGTGCTGACCCAAGCCAAAAGTGAAAGACAAGTTACCAATTGATTGTAAAGTTAATTTGTATCAGACAATCATAGCAATGGAATTCATACCTGAGACACCAGAAACCACTTCAGTAGCAGATATTTTGTAAAATTGTTCATTAGCAATAGCAAGCGCAAGCTTGGTTTTCCCACATCCAGATGGTCCATGCAACAAAATCACAGCCAGAGGGTTAACTCCCAAGTGCAAAGGCAATTCTGGATGGCATAGTGGTAAAATTATCTCATCGATCAACTCATTCAGAATCCCTTTTAATCCTCCAATATCCTTAAATCTTGACCCATTCTTCACTATCCGGTCGTCATCATTCTTGGATTCCATATCTCCAACACCCTTTGAACCCCTAAATTTACTCTTCCCTGTTGTTCCTCCTTTACTTGGCCCCATCATTTGTGTATCTTCTTTGATTTAGATTCAACTTCACTTTTCATATTCTTATTTTCTGAATTCTCTGGACGGACAAAGTGAAAGCCCTATACAATTTTTGTCTTTTTATTGTTAAATTTTGCAGTGAGGTAATTCTCAAGACAAGATGTAGTCTGGTGGTTTCAGTTTTCTTATAATTTATCGATTCCGTTTTTTAGGATTTTACATGTGATGGTTTACCACTCATCTTTTTTTGACAAGGTAAAAGTTAAATCCATGAAGGATTAAGATTTTTGATGTGAAACTGTGTTTGGTGGTAGAGATATAGAATGTGCTATTCAATCCACCACCGCCTCATTCGCTATACTGAGTTACCCTCATTTGGAGGACCAAATCTTGGAGTTTCCCATTTAGCTTACACAAGCTATTGATTATGCAGGAAGACAAACATCAGATCCTTACTTTATACATCAGAGGCTTAATGAAGGCTGGGAGAGCATTCTGTGGAGTCACAGAGGTATACGGTAGTGAAACATCTTGTGGGGCTAAGGTTAGGTGAATTTCTTGTTGTAAGAGATATCTTCTAGGGAAGGTAGTTTTCTATTCCGTAGCGCTGTGGGAATTTTTGTAAAAGGTGTTTCATGGCTCCGTGAGCACGGGGCCACATGAATAATTTTAATTTAAGGTGTTTCGTGGCTCTACGAATGCGGAGTCACGGAGATAGTTTTGGTAGAAGGTATCTTGTGGCTCCGCGACTGTAGAGCCACGAGAATATTTCATAGTGTGAGGCTACTGGAATGTTTCGTGGTGGAAGGTATTCGAGAATTTTGAAACTTGTGAAGGTCTAGTGAGACAAATACCTTTAATCCCCGTATCAAGATTCTTGCTCGCACACCCTTGCTTCAGAAGCTTTAACTCTGATTTCATGGCGATGAGCGTTCCTTCTATCATGTTGTGGTAGAATCTTAAGTGAACAGATATTACGTAAGAAGTCTTTCCCATTCTCCATCTATTGGCATATCTTTGGAAGTCCTTGCGCTTGGAGCACTCCACTCTGTCATCTTTTGGATCTGGGTTGCCACCAAAGGATGTTGGAGACTCGTTGCTAGTGATAGCTGAGAGGAGCGTTACTGCTAGCTTGATCGAAAGATGAAGACTCGGTGGCGTTCGGAGGTTCTTCAAAGGTTTCGGTAGGCGTGTACACGATCTCGCTGTTCCGCTTCTTTGAAAAAAAACTCTTGTAACAAGAAATCCCTGGCGGCCTTCAGGTTTCCGTAGAGGCGTTGGCAGTGATGTCGGTGTTGATTGGAGCTCTTAGATATTCCTTCCTTCGAAGGATCTGTAGTGGATGGTCCCCTGCTGCATGGACGTCTCTGCTCGAGAAGGTCCTTCCATGATAATGAAGCATTTTGGTAGAGACAGGGGCATATCTGTTGTACCTTATGTTTCCTTTGACGAAGTTTCACCATTGATTGGGTCATGGCAGTCAGCACTCCTAGCGGTGTTCGGTGTAGTGAAGAACGGCTGTGGTGAGGAGTCCCCAGCCATGGTCTGTGCTATCTTATCGACGTGTTATCTTATCGACGTCTTTCGCTGGGCTCAACTTCCCTCGAGCAGGAATGCGTTGCTCGCCAGTCTCCTCCAACATTCTCGTGTATTGGACTTCCTGGAGATGGTAAAGGCTCGAGTAGGCAGAGTGTCCTCATTAGTTGTAAAAAATCATCGAATCAGGGTAATCTGGTTGTTCCATTCTCGTTCAGACGTCTAATATCTCCAGTACTTCTTCAAAGATGATGAGTCTGGGAGTCCTGCATAGGCTTCGGTCCTCGTACTCCTCGCGGTTGTTGTTGTGGATCTGCATCTTGTTCTTGAGTCACGTTCTTGTTCGGGACCCTTCGAGTTATATTGTGTTGATACCATGTTATCAGGCTTGCTAATACGTCTCATGTTATCACGAGCTTCCTCAATCCTTAACTCGTTGATCATCTTGCAGCCTTGTGGAGCTCTTAGCATGTTTGAGAGCGCCGTAAGAGAGTTCAGGAACCATCCCGTTGACATAAAGTTTGAATTCTGAACTTCTTCCTGTGTCTCATGGGAGAGGGGTCTCCTGGATAGGAAGGTTGGTGTAGACGAAGCAGAGATTCGTTTCTCCTTTGGTTGTAGTGGTAACTCTGGAAGTCCCCACGTCTCGTCGTCGTTCTCTTAGTGATGATGGGGTTGTCCGTATCTTTAGTGTTTGTTGATGAATCCTTTGCCGTCATGGGTACTAGAAGCTTGGTTTACCCCTTTCTAGTAGTTGCAGCGCCGTGACTTGTGGCGCCATGACTTGTGGCTCCGTGACTCGTGGCGCCATGACTCGTGGCGCCATGACTCGTGGCTCCGTGACTCGTGGCGTCTTGACTCGTGGCGCCGTGACTTGTGGTGATGTGACTCGTGGCGCCGTAACCTGTGTTGTATATACACGCCTGAGTATCTCTGGTCAAGCGTCTTTGTTATGATCTGCTTTGAACCATGTTGTCACATGGAGTTTTCAAGGTGAGCTTGAAGTTGTACGCTTTGGGTGTGTCACCTTTTTAGCTGGACTCTTCCTCTTACTCCCTTCGTTGATGGCACTCCTGGATGGTAAGTTGTTGTTGTATTGTTTGATGATCAGGCTGTCGTTGCCATTGGTATCACAAGCCTCTTCGCTTCTTAAGGGTTTGGCCCTCTCCGGTAGCGCTGGTGCAGACGAGGCAGATCTTTTGCAGTCTCATGGAGGGATCAGTAGACAAGAATCACTTCGGAGAGCTCCACGAATGTTAGTCGAGAGCTTGGATCTTATTCTGATACGAAAAAGTACTTGCGGTAGGACGCATTCATCGTCTCGCTCCACGTACCAATGTGGGGCAAGGTTGTTGTACTAAGTGCAGGCTCTGCCAGTGGGGGGGCTCCGGGAATTTTCTGAGTCTCAGCACTTGGTGGTGTTTATGCTCCCCTCTTGGGGAGATGGATCCTCTACACTTTGTGTGGGTTTGGTTGTCGGTGCTGGTGAACAGGTAGCGTCGTCTCCTCCTCTGGGCTTTGGAGTAGTCTATCCAAATCGTCTTTTAGCGACGTATCCGAGTTGTGGCTCTCTTCGTGTTGAGGCTCTACTTGAGTAGGGATCATCTCATCATCCCAGACGTGGATCGCGATGGTGTTCGTACTAGCAGCAGTTCTGGGAGTTCCTTTGGCTTGTGAATCTGGTGAGGGTTTCGCGGTTAGAGTTTCGAGTTGAGCCAAGACTTCAACTTGGGTCTTGATCCGTCTTTCCGGAAGATCTTCTCGATACTTGACTATTTCCTCCAAGGTTGGCGTCCTTGGCACTTCCTCTTCCTTTAGGGTGGTAGCATTGATCCTGATCGAAGAGGAGGGGTTATTACGAGGCGTGCTAACTAGATCTGGATCTGCAGGAGTTATCGGGATAGCAGGAGTCGCTGGAATGACAAGGTTCACCGAGGCAACGCCAGGAGAGTTGGACTAGGCGTAACAATGGGCGTGACAGGGGTTGCTGAGACAGTAGGTGTTACAGGGGAACCATCGTGGGTGGTCTGGATGATGGGCACGACGCTGAGTGTGGGTGGAATGAAAGGTGTTGCGCTGAAAGTCGGAGCGGCTTCAGTTGAGGAGTTGAGATCTTTGTGTAGTCTGACCCTGTCCCTAGTTCAACCATTTTTTGAGAAAATCTTCTGAAACCGAGAGATTGATCTCCCACTGTGGTCGCCAAATGTTTTTACCTGAAAAACATATGTACCTTCTCTGGGTACTTTTGTAGTGCTCGAGATCAAAGTCGAACAAGACGAGCCTAAACCAAGTCAATGGCCGTTCACGTCTTGCTTCGGTCACAGAGAGTATGAGGTTGGTATAGGGAGGGAAACAGTGGAAGGAACTTGAGATCAGGTTGAGGATGTGTTTCTGGGTGTGAGAGTTCAAGATCTCCGTCGTGAGGGTGACTGGAGATCTCCAAGGCTAGAGGTGTATCGAGTTACTCAGGTGTTTTTGCTCTGAGGTTATGGAAAAGATGTTCTGCCTTGGAAGATAGAGGGAGCCTCTATTCATAGTGTTGAACTCACCCTGGTCTCTCGATAGAGAAGGTGGGAGTCGTGCAAGAGTGGAGGAGTGGAGAGCATGAGTTGGTTTCTGTAACTGCTTGAGTTGTATAGAACATGTCCACTCGCGCCATCTTCGTATAACTGCCCATCATCTACATCAGTTTCTTCCTAACTGTCGTAGACCGCCAGACCAATACCCCTAAAGTTATCCCCTCGTGTGATGTTTTGATATCTCGTGTAGATTGGTAGATGTTGTGCTACACACCTTTGAGTCATGGCAATGTTGCATTGCTATGAATGTGTGTGGATGTGACTTACGACCTTGAGGGTGGCGCTATGGCCCTGCCAAGGTCTTAGATATCATGATAGCATGATGGCTTAGGTATGGCGCCATGGGATGCGGACAATAGGTAAATCATCATGAGATGCAAGTAGACACAGTGCCATGGACGCAGGAGTTAGGCATAGCGCCATGGGACACATGCGCTGAGTATAGCGCCATAGGAAGATGGCATGGCGCCATGGGACACAGGCTCTGAGTATAGCGCCATATGAGGAGGGCATGGCGCCATGGGATGCAGGCGCTGAGTATAGCGCCACATGAGGATGGCATGGCGCCATGGAGGATGGCCTGGCGCTATGGGATGCAGGTGCTGAGTATATCGCTATATGAGGAGGGCATGGCACCATGGGACGCAAGCGCTGAGTATAGCGCCACATGAGGATGACATGGCGCCATGGGACGCAGGCGCCATGGGATGTAGATGGAATGGCGCCATCGATGTGAGGACGACCTTGACCTTTGGCCAAGGTTTGGTGCTATGGATAGCGTGGTGCTTTCCTTCCTGGCCAGGGTCTATGCCTTCAGCCTGAATGAGTTTCGTGTCTATGTCATGTTTAGGCTATATCTTTTATCACTTCTTGTGATACAGTTGGTCATGATCCTTGACCCTAGTATTTTACGTTGCGCTGTCCTTTAGCTGTGGCGTATTAGGTGACCTGCTAGGCATTTTGAGCTGTATGTTACTCAAAGTAATGACCTGTTTAGGTGCGTTTAAGCTATTTCAGATGTTCGTATATTGTTCGGGAAACTCTGGACAATGCCTAGAGCTACGATGTTTCTGAGGTTTTCATTAAGACTCATATGTTGAGTCGTATTACTAGAGGAAACCCGAGAGGGTGTGTCTCTATCTTGACCGAGATTAGGCGAGGGCCTGAGGTCTTTAAATATCGAGGAGGAAACCCGAGAGGGTGCGTCTCTGTCAATTCTCCACCATAGCACCAGTGAGAAATTTAGTTCTGATGTCGAGGAATTCGAGGCGATGTCGACATGAAGTAAATTAATGGGTTTACGTGTTGGTGGGGTTATCGGTACTGCACCATGATATCATCCTCTCCACGGTAAGTTATAAGAGAGAACTCATAGAGAGTATATTCAACTCGTAGAATAGGTTGTATTCTGATCTACAGAGATGTGCCTGAGTAGGCAATTGCCTTTAAGTAAGGCATAATAGAGAGTCGTTTTACATTTGTGTCCCTCTTCCATTTTTCACCATCTACACTAGGAAACCACAGGTTTTCCTAACAATCTCCACCTCGGATCATGCTTCCCTAAGCATGAGACGATCATTGGAAACCACCTCCGTCTTCCAAGAGTTTTTCACCATCTCTATACACCACTAGAATTACTTCGAAGCTCACATCCAAACTTCCATCTTCGTAGAACCATCTCTTCGACCAAAACACCATGACGTTGATAGAAATCTCAAACCATCCACTTGTGAAACTAGCCACATTTCACAAACAACATGAAAATCTCCAATCACCATCAATAGATCCTTGCACAGACTCCACCATTGATCACCAATAGAACCATCCAGAAGAATCACCGTTAGCTCCACCTAACCAAAAAGCTAACAACATATTGAACTCTAACCCAGAAAGGAAGAATTAGCTTCAATATTATACTCCAGCACATGTTAAGATTACTGTGTATCTGAAATAAAACATCATACATCTCCACTGTGATTAACAGGCTTTAATCCTTTAGCGATTCCTAAAGCCATCACCAATCTGACATACTTTTTACCACCATCACACCCAATATACTCGTTGTAAGCATCTGTTGCAGTAATTATTGCCACGGATGAGACATACCATTATACCGTGCCGCTTGGCAATCTACTGTAACGCTCTACCCGTTACAGTGTGCAGTAACTGATAAATAACTTTTAACTGTAACATTATATCCAACGGTGTTCTTTTGTGCAGTAACGGTTTATCCGTTTGCCAGCTGGCAGTTTCTTAACTGTTTCGAAACAGCCAGAAACGTTGCGCCTGCGTAACTGATACCCTAACTGTTAAGGTAACAGAATGTACTGAAGGAACCTATTTTCTAACGGTTCAGCGCTTGCCACCTGTCCTTCTGTCGTAACGGATCCAACAACTTCTGCACCCGTTAAACTACGGCGTGTAACGGATAAAATTTAACGGCTTAGTCAACGTTTGTATTCGTGGGAATCTCTTCTGTAACAGTTTTGAAGACTGACATGTGTTTTTGCAACTAACAGATTTGTGTAACGTCTGATATCGTTAGAAGAAACTGTATTATTTTAAAAAAAAAAAATAAACGCTAGCAAGCGTTAAGCCTTGCGTTACAATTGATCCCCTAAAGTGGTCCTGGAATACAGTTCATTCTGGAACCTGCAATACAGTTCATTTCTGAACCTGCAATACAGTTCATTCCTGAACCTGCAAATACAATTCATTTCTAAACCTGCAATACTGAATCAAAATCCTGTAATTTTCAATTCATTCCCACTGAAATACATCCTTTCTCATTCAAATAACACAAGCATTTCATTCGACCTCTGAAAATCATACAACCGTTTATACATCCATTCACTACACTCTTTTTCACAATCTTAAATTGATAAAACAGACATACATACATTTTTGCTTGTGTTATTACTACTCCTAGATTAGAAGGTTGTGTGTTTCAGCAATTTTCAGTTTATGCAATGTTCTGTAATGATACCTTGGATCAGAAGAAGCTTTTAGGACGCCGAATGGAGTAGTCTGTCGACCTCAGATGTGAGAGTTCTGCGGAACAAGGAAACAAAGCTTTGAGTTGTCTATATAGTTGACAGAACAACCACTTGAATAACATAATATGACCCACTAACAGAATTGTCTAATCATATCAATAACATGCAATATTGGGTATAACAAACAGCTTCATCTTAGTTTAGGATATGCGGTAAGGTAGTCGAAGCCCTGGCATACGCCTACGACATAATTCTCATCTTATATGAAAGAGAGAACAAGCTACAAGTAGCTCAAATATTTGACCACATAACTAAACTGATAATGAGCTCTATGGCAACAGAAAGAACTACTGCAAAGCATGTGATTTCACCATAATTCATGTGATTCATGTTACTAAATGTTACTAACTTGTAGAATAGTAACTTATGTTAACTGCATACATGGACTTACAAGAAAGAACTACTGCAAGCAACTTGTATTATAACTGATTCGCTGTCATTATAGGATAAGCAATGTTAAAATAAGATGACTTGACCAGTTCTGTAACTGAGGCACACTAGCAATCATACACAATCATAGCTTAATTAGAGTTCATACCTGAAAATAACTATTTGGGGAAATCACCAAAAAGATTTGCGCCGGACGTTCTTCCACTTCTACAGCAAATTAAGACAAGTTATCAGCAAATATCATTGATAAATGAAATCAAACAGGATATCACAACTAAAGCATTCAAGAGATAATATCAGGTAATGAAACAAACCTGAGATTAAAAAAGAGAAAATTAAACAACTATCCCTCATTCTATTGGGCCTTCACAAGTATCCTTCAAGGGATAAATTTGAAGTCCAACTAATTCCGGAAGGAATCTATTTTTTTTATAATTCCTGTTTTAACCTTCCATATCTTCTTCTTCATCTATCGATGAAACTTATCGGGTTGGGAAAATCAAAACCATACCAAACCCCACCACCACCTACGTTCCTTCAAAATTACACCACCACCACAAAAAAACATTCTCTCCAATATCATCTTCTTCTCGCTTCAAGTTATTTTTTTAGATTCAGAAATGGTGGTGGCGGCAGTGGTGTTAGTGGTGGTGAAGATCGATCCAACGAGTTTTTTTTCCGATTCAGTGATGGTGGTGGCGTCATTTTATGGTGTAGGTGGTGAAGATGGATTCAATTTTTTTTTTAATTGTAGATTCAGAAGCAGTAGTGTTGGTGGTGGTGAATATGAAACAATGGTGAAAATGAAAAACGAATTTGATAAAGATGATGGTGGATAAGACGGTGGTTTGGTGAACCTGATGATGGTGAATCTGAAACTGAATTTGATGGTAGTGGTGGTGGTGGTGGCGATTGTAATGGAGCAGGATATTAAATTAGTTGATTATGTGGTGATGGTGGTGGTGCGGCTTAAAGTTACATGATTATTACAAGGTAAATTGTACAATTCATGTTGCATTTTTGTGAATTTAAACTGATTGTTGGCTTAGTTTTCAGTTTTTAATGAACTGGATCTTGGTATTGGCAATGTGAAGTTAACTCCTAGTTATGATGATTATTAGATGATTGACAAACCCATGAATTTTACAAATACAAATAAGAATCAAATGGAAACAAAAACTAGTACTGGGTACAAAAAAATTCGTAAGATGTATGTTTGATACAATGTCTAAATGAATCATAAATAGTACACAACAAATGGATTTTACATATGGAAAAATTCGGACTCTTTGTTTCAAGATTTTACATAATGGACAGTAAGATTATTATTTACAATATTGGTGCCATTTTACACATTTTTGATCGACTAAACCGAGACAATGACTATAGAATTATTGTGGAAAGAAACCAATACGATACTATATATAATTGATGAGTGGAAATGTCTATGTTTTGTTGATTGAACTTATTTAGAAATGTTTGATTTTGTACGCAATTGTTAATATGTTGGGGTTTAAGTAGTTGTGCCAAGAATCGATGTTTAGGAGGCAAAAGCTAGTCGAGTCGAGAGTGTCTGCTATATCTTAGTATGTTAACCTAACCATCTTGTTGCTGCCGAAGAGAATGGAGAATCGAGAGGTATAATTTACATTTGCAATAAGGTATGTCTTGTGTTTTGTTCTCTTGATATATACCTAGCTATGAAATACATAATAACAAACTTCCCACTATTTGCAGTGCATGGCAGTATGAGTTCGATTTACAGGTTTTGACTACATACCTCCTAGTTTAGTCGAGTTAAAAAGAGTTCCCAAGTGCGACTCCATGCTTGTTAGCCAGGATGCATTCAGAAACTCTGGTCTACGGTATGTAGCATAATAATTCTACAAGGCATATTCAAACTTTCATGTCCTTTATAAATGTAGATGTTTATGGTTCTAGACAACTCTTGCACTTGAATAGGTATTATAGAACAAGGTCACATTGCATGGGTGTACTCAGTAACTTCGTGAATTCTTTTTTCCTTATTAATTTTCATCATATATGCTTGTAAAGGTATACAAATCTTTATAAATTGCTGACTTTATATAGGTATATTTCCACACATGCAATTCGGTCATTCAGGTCCTTCCTTAATCAATGGCTTATTTAGAGTACGTTCTTCTTGTGGTGCTGACACCGATGAACATATAAGTGGAAGCTTGTTTTTCAAGTTCATGTGAAGACTCTGTCTTTTTCTCACTAAATGAAAAAAAAGGTGTTGCCATGTTTATTGCAGTTGGGTAAGTATCCCTGGTTGAAGTCAGAGTCATTCCTTAACTATTGTGTTCTTTATTGCACTGTAGTATATATTAGACACTCGTATGCATACTTCTATATCTTCAATACGAATCTTTGGTGCAATGGTAGCACAACTGACTCCATGTCAGAAGATGCATGTTCGATTCACGCTAGGTTCACTCATTCGTGTATGTCAAAATGATTCAAAGATTGTAGGTAAACTTTTGGTGCCATCTGGGCTAGTTGGCTCTACTTTTTGGTGTCATCTGGGCTAGTTGGCTTTACCTATGGTGTCAACTTGGCTAGTTGCTTTACTTTTGGTGCCTAATTGGTATTGCAGGGACACTTTCGATACCAATATGGCATTTTTGGCTCCACTTTTTGGTGCCATCTTGACTAGTTGGCTCTACTTTTTTGGTGCCATCTTGGCTAGTTGGCTCTACTTTTTGTGTTTTATAGTTATGTTTTATAATTTTTGGTGCCTAGTTGGTATTGCTCCTGAGCCAACTTATCAAGCTTGCTTGATAACTTAGTGCCAACTTGCCCACATGCCTCTGAATTGCAGCCAAACTTAGTTTCTGTTGGATAGATTTTGGTGCCAACTTGTCAAGCTGGATTGGGAATTTAGTGCCAACTTGCCCAGTTGCTTAAAACAACTAAACTTTTTCCAAAGGTCCGTCTGCATTTGAAGCCATCTATGTTAGCTATACATACCTGAAATGCAATTTTTATGACAAAATATTTTATACATTCATTCTTAAACTTTTTGTTACAAACCATGTCACGTATTTTACATTTAGTGTCTACATTTATTAAGATGCAATGGTTTAAGCTACCATATTACATTTCAGTGTTTGCATTTGTCAGATGTTGTTAAACCAAATTTAATCATCCAAGTTAACCAGTTCCTGGGGTTGTTAATTCCACGCTTCAGGTTGGTTCTGATTTGTTTTCCATTTATTCTACCAGTCAAATCTTTCTCCGATGTTTCTGTAGTTACATTTCCTTCTCATCTACTTCTTCAATCGTATCATTACATTTACTTTTGGTAATGTCGTCGATGATATTATTCAGATCAACAGTACTTAGCTTAATGGTGTCAGCTTCGCCTTCCATATATTTTGCATTCACCACACCTGTAGGCTTGGTGATGTTGTCACTGACAAGCTTGTTGTAGGAGCTTATTAAATGCCTTCTTTATTACCAATTGTCCTTTTACTTCCTTCAAAGTATCCCACAGGTTTTCAATATCTGAAACTCGTTCGAGGGAAGGCTCGTCGAACTTCAAAATTCTAATACCATACATGATTTTTTCATATTATAATAAAACTTTACCAAGATTTCTGTAGATTATGATGCCAACTTGCCAGGATGGCTCAAATTTCATGTGCTAACTTGGATAGTGGTTCCAGAGTTCTGTCAGGTTAGGCTCCTGGACACCAGACTCTAGTGCCAACTTGTCAAGATGGCTCAGAGGCAGAAACTTACCAAAATATCCTAATCTTGTTTGCTTGCTTCTACTGTTATACCTGGAAAGCAACTACAAGATTGTTTAACTTTTGCACTGTTCCAAACAATCTCTACATGTTAACTGAAATCAAACAGTAACAATCAAAACTAACCTTAAACAACTAATGACCGAATTGAACAAGAATATTAAATCACATATCTTAATTGAACAAGGAAACGCCTTAAAAGTATAGTCTCACATGTAAGGAGTTAATTGACAATTACCTACAAAAAGTTGAAGCCATCATCTTCTTCTTAAATATCTGATTCCTACGACCACCACAACTACCAGAAAACTAAATTGAAAAATCAAAATGAAACCAATCACAAAACCACCACTATTAGCATCATAAAAAAACAACAACTAAATACTCATTGAATCATGCCTGTCGTTGTTGAATCTTCAAACCAAATGAAAACTAAAATCGGATCCCTCGATCTGTTCGTCATCTATGAAGATTTGAGGTTCTTCACAATTGAAATCGAAATGAAAATATTTTCCTGCACGTTCATTCACGTTCATTCATCACTAAATTTAATTTTTGTAGTTGAATCAATTGAAGATGGATCTAAATCGATTGTTTATGAGTTGGTGGAGGCGGATTTGATGAAAGTTTATGAGGTAGTGCTAGAACGGGTGTTGGTATTGATGGAGGTGGCGGCGAAATTATAGGAGGTGGTACTGAAATGGTGGTGGTGTAGATCTAGTTTTCGATTTTTTTGCAGAGAGAGAGAAGAAGACACTGTTGAGAAAGAAGAAAAAACTGAAATGAAATGCTTTCGTTTTTTTTTCGTGACCTTATTTTAATAACAAGGGTATATCCGTAATCTACTACTCCGGGATTTAGGTGAGGGATAATTATAAATGTGAAAATGATAATATTGAAGGGGTTAAATTCTAGGGGTATTTAAGTAATGAACCCATTATAAAAGGAGACCTGCAGCAGCACCGTGGAATAACAAGAATGAAAAATAATAACAGCGATGTCTTTAAAGGTTATCCAATGGTTGGAAGGAATTCATTCCAAAAACATTGTTAGTGGTTGGGAGGAATTCATTCCAACTCTTGGACAACCTTTGCAAGGACAATTTTCTCCCACTTCTGCACCTGCCATACCAGCAAAATCAACCCTAGATTACCTCCTCACTGGTATTCTCTAGCTTCAAGTCTGCGCGTTGAATCTTCAAAAAATAAACATAAAGGTAATAAATATCAACCTTAGTTAATGTACCATAGAAATGATAACAAATACTGAAAACAGGCATATTGGGAGTTTACTCACCAATGCAAGAAGCATCATCACTGGTCAAAGTATATGAACTTGATCACAATCTGAAAATAACAAAAGAGTAGACATAAGTTAGTAAGATGAGCACTAAAAGGATCAAAATCAGAAATTTCAATATCAGTAATATACCTTATATTCTAACTAACTGAGGAGCTGATTTGACAACGGAAAAGGCCACTTTCTCCCACTTGTGTGCCTGTCATACCAGCAAAGAAGAGAAGTGTACATGTAGGTCAGTATGAAACGAACTAGAATACATAATTATCCAAGAACATGAACGAGTAAGTAACTATGTTACCTGATATTTGATTGTCATTCTTTATAGCAAGCTCAACCATTCTGCAAGTTCCTGCAAAAATATAACAAACTAGTCCTCTTCCCTCCTCCTTTACCCGGGCTGGGGACCGGCATCTCAAATGGCGGAGTTAAAAAGGGGTTGACAGGTACACAAAAGCAAATAAATAAACAACATCGAATATTTGATACAAATATATATATATATACACAGAACAGAATAATAATAATAAGGATGTCCAAACAATTACACTTATACAAGTGTAACTCAAAATATGTCCGTACTTGATACCCAAAAGACCCAACAAAAAAAAGCAGCAGTATATAGAAGTGTTAAAGTTAAGATGCACAAAAAACCATTGCAAGAAGTGGGAAGTGCTCAAACAAGGATCATTCTGGTTATGGGCCATATAATGAAGCACTGTCCACCTACCAGATCTCCCAAAACATTGTAGTCATCCCCTTGTGGAGCATCGGGAACAGGATAGAGCGCATCCATAACTTCCTCAACACATAAAACTCTCTCCACTTTGTGGTTCACGGTAGCCCCATGACAAGACTGCCCCTGCGCTCCACCAAGTACATGACCATTTGCAACTGCATCCCCTTTCCTGTTGATAAAACGCACCTGATGATCTCCCATAAGAGGTATAACAGCTTCAACAACAGTGTCAGCTACAGCAACTGAACATGATTCTCTGATTGGAGAATCAGAAAGATCACCTGGGGCAGAAGCTGTTTGACTGGAGGGAGAAGTAGTATCCTGAACCCTTCCAGTAGCAGCCATAAAACTCATAACATGCTGTAAGCATGACCAATACATTCAAAAATTGATCTGATTAGAATCTGATATATACAATGCACAATATACACAAGACATAAATGAACTAATTACAGGAGATCATGTTTCAAGCTCACCTTTGAAAGAAGCGTAAGATCATGCTGCATCTGGTTCATTCTGGCATCAGCATCAGTGAGTTTACATTTGCCAGAAGATTTAAGGGCCGCCCCTACTTTCATATTTACTGCCTGCTTCATGGATATAGTTGAGGAAAAGGAACGACAATAGCTCTTTGGCTTGTCAACTCCAAACACTTCTGAAAGTGGATCGTCATCAAAAGACAGCTCCTCTGACTCTCCCTCGCCAACTTCTAACAGGGCCTTTCTCTTTTTCACTGCAGCTTCAACTTGTATCTGAAATTCAAGGGAATTTTTTTTTTGTGTAAGAGTCTTGTGTACGTGAACATTCAAAATGTATGAGTCTTGTATACTCACATATTTCTCACCAAGACCTGTCACTATTTTTCCATTCTTGCGCTTATGTCCAAGCAACCATTGTTCTCCACGACATTTAGCAATAGGTCTTTTCTCTTCCTTTGCCTGTATAATCGGTATGAACGGTAACATGGGTTGTAAAGGTAAAATACAAGGAGAATTTAAATGTTCTTAGAGAATCATCAAAATACTTACCACCATGTATGACTTGTTGGCATATGAGAGTCTTCCTAAGCAATGTGTGTACTCTCTATGCTTCTGATTAGCTCCCAACTTTTTATGCTTCTCTGCAACTCCTTCCTTGTGCTCATTGTCGATAAACCGCTCCCAGACATCGGTGTTCATGCCATATGGACATTGGGCAATCATTTCTTCCTTGGTATTGCATTTGGCAAGAATGGAACTCTGTAGTTCCCATTTGTGGGACCTAAACTTCTGGGGAAACATTCCAGAAATGGCCACTCTAGCCAGAGCATCGTCGATGGGGAAATAGAAAGTGTCCTGAAAAGAACAAGAAAGTAATTATGTCAGCAACGAAAGACTGCGGTTGGCATCAGCGTAACGCACAAATGGACAAAAAAACTCAGTGGTTGTATTATAGATTGAAGGGAGATCTTTACCATTAGAGCGGCCCACATCTTGTCCTTGTACTTTTGGGGTACAAGCCTCCAGTCTTCGTAGTCGATGGGACAGTGAGATCTGATGAGCTTTCCAGCCTTGGTAGCAAACCTACTGGCGTTTTCACCCATTGGTCTTCCATGCTCATCGAGGTCAACCAAATATCTGGATCGAAGGAATCTTGGATCACAACTACCACTGGGAGGAGTACTGGTAGTTTGAGAAGCATCAGGACTACCACTAGAAGGAGTACTAGTGGTTGGTGATGAAGTTTCATCGGACTCTTGACTTGACATCTTCATACAAACGAACCAAAAACAAACAACAAACAACAAACAACATATGAGAAAACTTGAATACATAGCAAGTTATGAAAGTAAAAAAATAGAACTTTGGTTGAAACCCTAAGTTTGGATCCATAGATCACAACACCCACAAGTAAGTAACTTATTAAGCATAAACAATAGAACCAGCGAACAATCAAAAACCTGAACTTTGGTTGAAACCCTAAGTTTGGAGTTGTGATCTATGGAAAGAGATCACAGCACCCACAAGTAAGTAACTTATTAAGCATAGACAATAGAAGCAGTGAACAATACAAAAACTCAACTATTCTTAAAGCAAACAACAATTGTTAAGCATACACAACCTAAGAACCAAATGAAACAAATAAGATAGATCTAAAGAAATTACCTTTCGAGATTGATTGAGGTACAGGGTTAGATGCGTGGTAAGAGGTATGAACGATGTGAGTGAAGATCGGAAGAGAGTTTGTGAAAACAGGAAAACGGAAACAAAGCTTCAACTCCATCTTCTCTTCTTTATAGAGAAAAGGTAGATTCAAAGTGTTTCTGAAATTCGGAGAAGGGGGAAAAGAAATTTGAGAGGGAATCGAAAATTTTGGAGGAAAAAGAGGAATTGGGAGAGGGAAACGAAAATTGAAACAAGTATCTGAGTGGGAAACGAAAATTTGAGATCTAAAAGTTAGCTCCAACTTTTGGACAGAGAGTAAAGTTGCCCAAAGTTTCAATAATAGAAGAGAGATATGTTTTTGGTCCCAAAAATCGAGGTGAAAATATCATACAGATCGAGCTTAAATGTTGCGATTGACTTTGTCGAGTCAAATTAAAATTTTGGTCAACTTCAAAAGTTAGTGTAGGACATGGGACACCAAATTAAAATCATATGACATTTTCTTATAAAAAAACACGTCCAATTTGGACGGTGGAGATTTTGCTTAACAATAGTAATCTACGGTGGATATTTTCTTACAAAAATTAGTAATATCTATGAGACAGTTTGTTATTTTCCGTCGAAAATGCAAAGGCAGATGAGATTTTATAATTTAGGGATTTGTTTGATATTGTTGTTTGGAGATTTGTTTTCATAAGAACTGATTTATATATGTTAACTAATAACTGATTTGTTCCAATTCAAAGTGAAATTTGTTTGACCCTCAACTTTGGGCAAGTAATTGAGTTAGAATCTTCTTTGAACACCAAACCACTCCCGAACTTGCCATACGATGAGTCAGGATCTTTCACAGAACCACCGACTCTATCCCTTTATGAAAAATTCAAGGAAGAATCCTTGTAGAACCTTATAAGAACCTTAAAAGAACCCACTTTGGGCAAGTTTGAGTTACAATCTTCCTCTGAACTCCAAACCACTGACTAAAATAATAATGTTTCTGAGACGGTTTTGTTGTTTCCGTAGAAAATTGTAATATAGGTGAGACGTTTTTTTTGATTCCGTGGAAAATACTAATGTAGCCGAGACGGTTTTGTTGTTTCCGTGGAAAATAAGAATATTTCTGAGACGGTTTTGTTTTTTCCGTAGAAAAATAGTGTTGTATTTGAGAATCTTCCTCTGAACTCCAAACCACTCCCTAATTTGCCCTACTCTGAGCCAGGCTCTTCCAGAGTAGCACTGATCCTATCCAGAAATGGCAAATTCAAGGTGGAATCCTTGTAGAACCATAAAAGAACCCATTGTGGGCAAGTGAGAGTTACAATCTTCCTCTGAACTCCATATCAAATCCCTAATGGCAGTGGAATATAGTAATGTATGAGACGTTTTTGTTGTTCCGTTGAAAATAGTGATGTAGTTGAGACGTCTTTGTTGTTTCCGTTGAAAATAGTGATGTAGTTGAACTCTGAACTCCAAACCACTCCCTAGATCATGTGTCTCTACGCCAGGATCTTCCAGATTTGCACTGATCCTATACATTTATGGCAAATTCAAGGTGGAATCCTTGTAGAAGCATAAAAGAACCCATTTTGGGCAAGTTTGAGTTACAATCTTCCTATGGACATATATGCCACTAGGACGGTTTCATTGTTTTTCTTCCCAAACCCCTTAGGCCTAAAGCAGCAGTTTTGTTTTTTAAACGAAAAGAAAATTACATTACTGAGCAAAGGATTTACAAGATAACTGATTTTCCCTGATTACATTAAGCTGACTAGCAGGGATATCTGATTACATAAAAGATCTTCCAGTTTTCCTGCATATTTTGGCCAGAGTTTTGAACATTAAGCAGGAGTAATATCTAGGATTAAACTCTGACTAAAGAAACAAAAAATGGGCCAGAGTTAATACAATATCCACAGGTAACAAACCCCGTTTCTAGGAGTAATATCTAGGTTAATCACAGTTACGAAAAGCGCACACACAATCAGAATTAAGAGTTTCAGTGTGTGCGCCATATCCATAACTACTGGTAACACAACCAGCTTCCCCAAATATCCCAAAATATACAAAAAAAAAAGAATGTTTATACACCCAGCATCAGAGGAGACAAACCCAAAAAATGTATGTCAGCTATAACACTGACTGTATCAGTAATAGGAACTCTCTGAACCCGAGTCCCCATCATCCTCGTCATCCTCATCTGCATCGATAATATCACTATCTTCATCATATTCTTCACGTTCTTTCTCTTCGGAATCTTCCTCCTCGGAATCTTCCTCATCATCAGCTTTTTCTTCCTCCTCAGAATCTTCCTCATCATCAGCTTCTTCTTCATCATCATTATCAGCAGCAGTAGAAGAATCAGAAGCACCCACATCATCCACTTCCCCCATCCTGAAGTCGAGCCAATCATCCTCCCTGACTTCTAGCTCAAAATCAGCCTGCACCAGCTCATCAAGAAAATTATCTACATGAAACGGGTCGGCTTCATGTTCATGTTCTTCTTCGTCTTCTTCTACTTGGGGTTCAGGTTCTGCTTCCTCCGCATCATCATCAGACGGTATACCTTCAGCGGGAGGCACCATTTCTAGAATCTGACGCTGCAGTTGGGCTTCTCTTCGCCTCCTCCTTCGGTATTCTTCAAAGTAAGAATCATCCTGCTCCTCTCTCTTACGTTTCTTGCTCTCCTCCTCTCTGTCATGCTTTATTTCCTGCCCTACTTCCAAACAACCCACATAATCAGAAGCACGCTTCACAATCTCTTTCGCTTGATCCAAGCTGCAACAATAGATTATGTTGTTGAAAGCTATCAAAGGATTGAAGGGATGGGACTGAGCATCAGAATCTTCTGATCTCCCCTGCTCCTCAGACTCATCCCTTGTTCTTTTTCCCTTTCTATTGCGCTCAAATTCTGAGTTGTTATGGCTATTGGATGCCATTTCCCCTGCATTTTTCATACATTCATACATTCAAATTAATATAAACAACATTATCTTATTACAACACAGATACATCATGGAGACACCAAGAGTCAAACTATTCCTTTCCATTCCATTTTGAACATTTTGAACCTCATAAGTTACGGACAGCAGTGCTACCAAGTGCTTGAATTTCACGGCAAAAGAGTTAAGTGACATGCTAGATGTGAGACAAGCATGGTATGAGAAGGAAAATCATATCATGAATTTGCCAAATCAGACACACGAACATTTATCATGACCCCAAAATATTCATTTAGCATGTTAACTTCAAAATCCGACCACAAACATTAATACTGGACATTTGAAACAGACCAAAACCCTAAAATTTTCATAAAAACAATACTTAAATCAAACACATCTGGAGATCATAATAACGTAAACCAAACTAAACCCATGTCATGATTTCATCTAATTTGTTAAAAATCTAAGAAAACAGAGCAGCACTAAGAGCATTAAGTGAGTAGAAATAGACTAACATAACAAAATTTCACTTCATGCATCTTGATTTGACACCATCTATCATGATTCCACTTCATTTTTAGCATTTAACTTCATTTATTACTAACGGATTCACCATGCAACCTTCAAAGGCAGATGAAAAGTAAAAGAACCCAAAAGTAAAGATCTTACCTTTTCAAAAAAGAGATTGATGAAGGCTGAATATTCTTGTCTGAGAGAGAAATAGATTTCCTCCTTAATCAAGCCCTGAATCTCCTTGAAAGCAACCTTTTTTGGGAGCTTTAAAGTCTGAATATTCTTGTCTGAGAGAGAAAGTGAGTGCTTCCAAAAGCAGCAGATCTTTAATGAAAGGTGTGTTTGTTCTTTAGCACTAAAATAGTAGTAGTAAAGAAGATGATGTTTTGGTGGTACCCACCGGGGTGTAAATATAATGTGTGTGTTAACATTGGGGTGGAATAAACGAAGTGTAAACCAAGTGTAAAAATACTATTAATCAATTGTCAACAGAGTTAGCTAAGCAGAGAACAAACCTTAAAAGTTACAAACCAACAACAACTCTAAAAGGGGTGTAAAACTATAAGCAAAAGTAGAAGGAAATGTACATATTATTTCAAATTCTCAGGGGTGCTCCAATAGGTGAGCAAAGCTCGAAGATGTGGTTCTTCCTCTAAAATATCTTGAAAACTGCCTTCAGCTGGTACATCTGCATTTTCTACCCTGATAGTTAGTCTTTTGGAGGGATGCATAGGAACCCAGTAGGCTGGCTCTTTCAGATCCTGGGAATAAAAGACTTGGGTAGCATGTTCCGCGAGAATCACGGGCTCGTCTGTGAAAGCATTTTTATTCTTCATTCTTGACAGATTGACCAGAGGATAATCTGAATCCTTACACATCTTGACTCCAGTCTCCACCTTCACCCAATCACAGTAAAACACATCTTCTTTATATGAACCATAGTTCAACTGTAGGATTTGTTGGATCACCCCATACACCTGACTTTCACAGTCACGGGCTCTTTATCAGTTCTTTTTCTCCTAAAAGTTGTGTCTGCAACCATGGTAACACCACTATCCTGGGTCCTAAGCTTGGCCTCAAAAGCTTGGGAACAAAAAACATATCCATTCACACGGTATCTTTCAATCTCCCTTACCTCGTCCAGACCTTTAAGCTAATCCCACAAGAGACCATCCATATTCTCTTCATCACTAAGCTGCGAAAGCGCAGAAAACCCATAAATCAGAATTAATGCCACCTAAATTATTCTAACAAACCGGTTCTACAAGGCATACCTTATTGTACAACCATGAAAGGAAGTCGGTTTCAAACTGGACCAAGTCCACTCCAACGTCTGAATGGCCGGTGCGGTAATCCCTGAACATAAATATATAGCATACTATTAATACCAACCCATCATCAATAGAAATTCAGTGTCCATACAAACATAAATTATATAACAACAATTACCTGTAATAATCTTCTAGTTCCGGTTGACAACGCTCAAATATTAGCCACCGACGTATCTGAACGCATTGAACAGGGCTCAACAAAACTTCTTTATCTCCAAGAATGGAACCCTCATCGCTGAATTCGGAATCTTCATCCAGAAAGGCATCCCAATTGGCTTTGTGACCTCCTTCGTCTCTAGCTTTGGCTTGCTCCATTGCATACCTAACAACCTCATTTAGAATGATAGAATTTGTAATTGACGCTTCAATGTATCTTTTTTTTTTTTGGTAAATCCCAATTGTATTAGAAATCATAAGGTTACATGATTAAATTACATAATTTTAGTTTCTAGAAAAGAGACATTGTGTCCCAAAAACTAGATAACTACGGAAAACGAAAATAAGGAACATTAGGGAGTTCTATAGAAGTAAGAAAGTCTGGTCTCCCCATAAACTATTCAACCATTCCCTCTTGAAGATTACTACCCCTCTTAGCCATTGTGTCTGCCGTAAAATTTGCCTCTCTAATAGTATGAATTAAACGTATCCGAGAATAGGCTCCCTTGACTGCCAACCATCTATGAAGTAAGTACCATGGAATAGTATTTGACTTAAAAGACAAAATTGCTCCCATCGAGTCTGCCCGTATAATAGCATTTGAAAAACCCATCTGCACAGCCCATTCAAGAGCCTTTATCACCGCCTGGACCTCAGCCAAGAAATTAGTCGATACTCCAAGGCCCATTGCCATAACGCCCAACACTCTAGACTCTGCGTCACGTGCCACTACACCCACTCCAGACTCACCTGGATTCCCCTTCGCCGCACCGTCGCAACACAACAGAATTTCTCCCACCGCCGGTGCTTCCCAGAAACAGACAACCGGGTCCAAACTCCTTACCTTCCTGAACTGAACTTTAAAGAACTCCACCAGTAGTAAATCTTCAATTGAATTATTCATATAACCCTTTAAACGCACAGAAAACTCTTGTACCAGTTGGAAAACACGCAGCTTAAAACTATAAAGATTCATCGTTCCCTGTTCGTAAACAATGTTATTTCTGTTCTTCCACAGCTCCGCGCGAACGACACACACAGTAAGAAGCCAAATATCCTTTGCCATTCTACTTCTTTGCCCAATCTGAGCATAACAAGCTACCAACCCATAAACAGGTCTTACTCCAAAGATCGAACCCACCCACTGCCATACCTCAGCTGCGAAGTCACAGCTCCAAATAATATGTTCCAGGCTTTCTTCACTTTTTTTGCAGACGCAGCACCAATTAGTAACAGGGATATGAAAACGTTGCTGGACCTTGTCGAGTGTAGCACAAGCACCCCTCTCCATTTTCCAGTTTTGTGCCGCTACTGTCGGGTGTATTTGCCTACGCCAAATCAGTTTTGCGCCTTCCATAGCCGCATGCCTTACACGGATCAAATTCCTTGCAGAAGACACCGAGAAGTATCCCTTGTCATCAGGCATCCATACCACTCTATCATCATCACCAGTTGGACATGGAAGATGTTCCACTTGAATACCTGCATTCATTAAAAGAGTCATAATGTTATGTGGAATAACCCAAAGGCCATCCACTAGAAGATCACTCACCCTTGAGTGAAAATTGTTACGTTCACTATCAGGGATATTATAAAATTCTGCCAAACTGACTTGCCCACACCAAGTATCGAAAAAAAGCGATGTAGCTCTTCCATCACCAATAATAGTAGCCATATTTTTATCCACCTCCTTGTAAACCATTCTACTTCCAGGTAGAATATAAAATTTTGTATAATAATCCACGATAGCTCCATTTTTCTTCAAAAATTTAGCTCTCAAAAATTTGGCCCAAACCTTGTTAGAATTTCGGATATTCCACCAAAGTTTCATTAACATCGCTTTATTCATGACTCTCATTCTTGTGAGACCCAAACCACCTTCTTCATAAGGACAACATATCTTGTCAAAAGCTATTATAAAAGCTTTGCTGACCAGAGAATCACCCGTCCAAATAAAGTTTGCAATTGCCTTTTCACATTCACGAACAAACTTCAAAGGCCACTTATACACTGCCATATTATGAAGAGAATAACTTGCTATCCCAGATTTAACAAGTACCACTCTATCTTGAAAAGACAAAAGCTTACCTTTCCAGCCTGCGAATTGGTTCTTGATTTTTTCAACCACATTACAAATATGATTATATTTTATCGCACCTGGCATGACTTTGACTCCCAAGTATCTATCAGGAAAAGAGGCTAAACCCCAAGATAATCCACAATAGCTCTTTTTCTGCTTAAAGATCCACCACCATAATAAAGTTTGCTTTTTTGTCTGCTTACAGTTTGACCCGAAGCTAGACGATATTTTTCCAGCAAAGCAACTAAATTGTGCAAACTTTTCATATTACCTTTGCAAAAAATCATAATATCATCTGCAAAGAATAAATGAGTGGGAGAAATACCTTTACGAGTCACCATATAATTCATCTTGCCTTCATTGAAGAGTTTCGTAATATTTCTGCTTAAAACATCTTCAATAAGAACAAAAATCAATGGAGATAATGGGTCTCCTTGTCTCAAACCTCTATCAATAGCGAAATAACCTTCAGGACTCCCATTCACCATAACAGAAATTCTAGCGGAGCGAAGAATAGCTAAAATCCAATCACACCATGAACCAGAAAAACCATACCTTCGAAAAACCTCAACGACAAAGTTCCAGCTAACCGTGTCGAAATCTTGAGTAATATCTAATTTTAAACCCAAGTTACCATTTTTTCTTTTAATATCAATTTCATTCACCATTTCAGATGCTAAACTGATATTTTCATGAATATTGCGCCCTTTCATAAATGCAACCTGCTCATCACAAATTAATTTATCCAGAACACCACCAAGCCTTGTGGCAAGAATCTTGGTGAATATTTTAAAGAAAAAATTACTCAAACCAATAGGCCTAAAGTCCTTAAGAGATTTAGCACCTTTTACCTTCGGAAGAAGCATGATGAGGCTCGAATTAACGCCATTGGGAATCTTTTTGTGGTGCCAACAAAAAAGAATTGCTGCTATCAAATCATCCTTGATAATATCCCAACAGTGTCTATAAAAGAAACCTGCAAAACCATCTGGACCTGGACTACTATCAGCACCCAAGTCAAAAACAGCAGAACGTATTTCCTCTTCAGATGGAATTGCATCCATGGCAGTTCTTTCCTCTTCATTGATAACCTCATGGTCTACATCAAATAAAGAGTCATCTAGAATGGAATCATCCCCATTAAACTTAGAGATATAATGGTTCACAATATGCTCCCTCAGCTGCTTTTGATCATCAATTGTAACCCCATTTGAATCTACTAGCTCAGAAATAACATTACTACTACGTCTGATACGAATATTATTATGGAAAAAATTCGTGTTGCTAGCTCCATCCATAATCCATTTGTTTCTAGATTTTTGCTTCAACATAGTAGCAATTTGACATCTAGTGTCATGAACCACCACTTTAGCTTCTTTAACCTTGTTAAACTTTTGAATATCAGAAGGATCATCATCAGAAACCAAAGTAGCAACCTCAAGTTGTCTTTCGGCCTGATTTAAGCGAGTGTACACATTACCAAACACCTCCTGATTCCAGAGCTTCATAACAAGTTTTAATCTTTTAAGCTTAGCTGTAAAAACATAAGCAGGAGAACCCAAAAGGACTTCACTCCAACTGTCAAGAACCATTCTGAGAAAATCCGGGTGACTGAACCACATCTTTTGCACTCGAAACGGAGTTCTCTTAGGCTTATCAACAGTAAAAGGATAACCACATAGAGTAGAATGGTCGGAAACTTCCCTAGGAAGAGCTTTACACCGCCAATTCTCAAACGTAGCTAACCATTCTGCATTAATAATAGCTCTATCAATTTTTTCAACAATACGAGCAGCACCATGTCTACCATTTGCCCAAGTGTAATTGCTGCCCAAAGCCTCGGCCTCAAAAAGACCATTGTCATCCATCCAAGCACTAAACTCATTGATCGCGGAAGTAGTAGGAGGTAAACCACCATTCTTCTCGTCAGCACGAAGAACACAATTAAAATCCCCAATAATGAGCCACGGTTTATTTAAACTCTCAAGTTCAAGTTGTCTCCACAAGTTTCTACGAATGGTTTGTAAAGAGCTAGCATGAACAAAAGAAATAAGAGCACCTTCCACTTCAACCGTGATTGCCTGTCTACTAGAATTAACCACTATAGGACGACATACATCTGTAGACCACATAATCCACAAGTTCCCAACACATGAGTCAGAAGAATTATGAATAAAATGAGAGTTGTAGCCCTCCACATCCAGCCTCAACCTTGCTATAAAATCAGGTGTCAAAATCACCTTCGGTTCCGCAATACAAAGAATTGAAGGACTGAATTCACGTAAAAGTTGTTTTAATTTGAAACGAGCTGCGTCACGTGCAACTCCATTAATGTTCCAATAGAGAACCCGCATTATAAACCTTTAGGAGATGGTTTATTTAGTTTCACATGAACCCCAGAACTCTTATACGTGCTTGCTGCAGATTTTGGAGCTGGTTTACCGGTGGTCTTTTTAATAACGTTATCTTCAGTCTTCTGATTCGCGGAGACGCGTCGGTGACTGCCTTAGCACCCAAACTTGACCTCTCAGCCTCAGCTAGAATATGACTATCATCCTCATGTTTTTCCAAATCACCATCAGGAGAGAAAGATTGTTCAACCTGAATATTAGGCATATCTATAGTATCATCAGCTCCATATTCATCCTCTTCTTCCATCTGATCCGCCCACCTTTGTTTATTTTCTTCCAGTCTTTCTGCATCCATATTTAAAGCCACAGTAGGTGTAGTAACTCGACGAGCTTCGAACATTTTAGGTAGTTTTTCAGGCACATTATCAGTAGTTTCCTGCTGCGTAGAATCACACTGTTGAACTCCAGGAGCCCCGTGAATCACCACAGCATCATTATGTACTTCCACAGTTGTACTTTCCACCGTAGCATTCCTATGAGTTAACACTGCACCATCCTGAACTTTCACAGTAGAGTCCTGTTGAGGAGAATCCAAACCCTGCTGCTGATTCAAATTATCCACACTCTTATCACCCTCTGAGTTTGCCGTCATAGAATTTCCATTAATATTCTCCTCCTGATTTCCTTCCAAAGATAATGCCGCAAACATATTAGCACCAGAAATTCCAGGAGTTTGATTTCCCGTTAGCATTAGATTTGTGGATGTAGACGGATTTCCATTAGCTGCACAGTTTCCTTTTTTTGGGCTTCCTACTTGAGACCCATTCTTCTTCTTCCCAGCGACCTGCCATACTTCTTTCGGAGCTTCTAGTCTGAGCACATGCTTATTCTTTTCAGCTGGCTTATTATTCAACACAATTCTTGCTGCAACAGTACACTTCTCAAACTTATGCCCCATAATTTTGCAGTGGGAACAAAAGTTCACTCTTTCCCTATCCTGAATCTCCACCTGCTGCCACCACTCCTTACCATTAGCTTCTATTAGGATTCTTTCCGGTATATTTCTTGCAAAATCAATCTCGATAAGAACAGCTGCATAGTTTCCAAAGTCATGGTCCAAAGTTTTCTGATCAATAGCGATCGGACGTCCAACAATTCTAGCTAATGCAATTAAGATCTTCTTAGTCCATAGTTCAATATACAGTCCAGGGAAACTAACCCAGACTGAAGCTTTCGAAGTAGCCTGCCTTTCAGGATCAAAATTTGGGTAAAAATTCTGAACCCTTAACAACTGTTTGCTCACGTACCAGCTACCATGCAATACATACTCTCTATCTTCTTTTGTCGTCAGTTTAATCACAAAAAATCCTCTTGTCATAGGCGCCAATTTAACCTTGTTTTCTCCTAACTTCCATTGCTCCTCCAAAGTCTTCTTCACACCTCGATATTAATTCTCATTTTCGAACACCTATGAGATTTCGGTATAGAACGTTATTAAAAATCAGCGGTTACTTTATACTTCTGTGTATTGTTTTGGGATCATCTTTTAAACTCTTTGTACAATACTATTCTAAGGTGTTCTCAACTACTGGCAGTGATCATGGTTGCCTCAATATTAATTCTCATTTTCGAACACCTATGATCACTGCCAGT
>JAJJMA010275186.1:0-17680 GCA_023529015.1 Papaver nudicaule | reverse complement strand
CGGATGATTGTCGCTTCATTGCTGGGCCAATGTTAGGGACGGTAATACTTAACTATTAGATTTACATTGTCACACCTGTACAAAAATAAGAGAGAGAAACTAGCGTTTCGATGAACATTCGTTTTTGTTCACTGTTTTAGAAGCTTGAAAAGAGAAGAAGGAATACATACTTGTCTGATTGGTTTAGTTTCTTCTATCCACATCTGCTAGCCACGTCCGTTTGCCACATTGGAGTGCGTGGAAACGGCGAGTAAGGCGCGCGTTTTCTAACATTTTCGTTTGTCAAACCAGCAATTATTGGTTTGATAGCTACCTCTTTCGTTGGTTCAAACACTATGGTTCCTATTAAATAGAGAAATCCCTGAAAAATAGATATAGGCAACTACTATGGTGTAAAAAATCCATATTCAATAGACATAGAGATGGGTTTCTCTATTGCCTGCTACCAATCCATAGCAGGCAATAGGGATAGAGATGCGAGGCGGAAACCGAGTATCCGCAGGGGGGAAATTCAGTTTCCGTAAAATTTTAATAAATCCTTATAATATTTTGTGTGCGGAAACCGAGTTTCCGTAATTGGGATGTGGCGAAAACCGAGTTTCCGTCTGGAAATGGCTAAGACCACCGTGGTTGCCAATTTTCCTCATTTCTGCCATCACTATATCTCCCCCCTTTAATGCAAGCAGCAGAATCTTAAAAGGTCACCCTTCCTAACCATTGGATCTTCCAATTTTAGTTAACAGCCGTCGGATGACAAGCATTCCCAAAAAATAATTCCGTCACAACCAAAATTCGACCGACATTAAATGACTAAGTTGTCCTTCGTATTTTTTTTTTGTTTCTCACTGCCTCCTACGTAATAATACAACATTGTGAAGTGTAAAACAGTCAAATAAACAAATACATAAAACCCAACAACACAGAGACAGAAAACTTTCGACCATTCTTCTTCTTCTTTGTCTCTCCATTAAAATTTTCAGGAGGAATTCGAACTAAAACCTCACCTTTCTGATAAAATTAGTTGCACTTTTCATGTTATTCGATTGGGTACCTTCAAAATTTCAGTTATTGTTGATGGATACCCTTCTCTGATTATTGCAAATTCTAAATTGATTTTTCAATGGTAATACTTTAGTTGTGCAGCGTAAGTATTTGTAGAAATACCTACGAGACAAATGAGACAATGACCTACTTATACTACTAACTGATCTCAATGTTGTAGATGTAACAAAATGTCAATGATTATACAAGCCATTTGCTTGCAGCTTTTTCTTCTTATAAGATAAACGGCGCAGGAGGTCTGAGAAAGATCTTCCGATTTGTATCAAGTTTATACAGTCCAGGTCGCCATTACTGTGGATTATTGTATCTGGCATACTACCATTTGTCATTTGGTTGTAAGAAGAAAAATAAAACAGTTCAAATTTAAGATACAATTAGAGACCCCATACTTAAACTTCAAGTATAGAATCATCGGTTAACTTCTCAATCCATGGTTTTCTTAGATAATTGTTATTATTATTTCAGTTGCGCTAAAAATCGATGTGTTCAAAGACTCAAAGAAGGAGGCAAGTTTGTTCCTCGAAGAAACAGTGGTGCTATCGTAAGTGCATGAGCAAAGTCAAAATCGGTGAGATAAGCTACAAGTTGAAAATGAGCATCTGAGATAGGTGACTGAAATGACGGTGAGATAAGTCATAGAAGAGAGTTGGAAATGAACATATATTTTGCGTTTCATAATTGTGCAAGAGTTTTTGACTTGCTTACGATAAATTAGCATTTGCTGACGTGCAATGCACGTGCACTCCATTTGTCTCTATAATATAGGATGGCTTGTGGCACCATAGTGTTTGCTTTTAGAGCAAACGCAACGCCAGGTCTCAAAAGCCATATACCAAGTGCCATATTTGGCTTTGGTTATGAGATTAGGTCCGAAAATCTACAGCCATGAAACCCAAACACCAAATGCTATAAAGCATACGTGATTAATTTTAACGTTTGAAAATCTGGAGTGATTATAAATCACGTTTGGGTTTTGAGAAGTGATTTAAAATCACGTTGCAAAGGTCACTCCATTTTTGTTTACGTTTTCATTGTTTGCGTGATTTATAGGGACGTTTTCTCCATGGAAGTGATTATAAATCACGCTGGGAAGGGACGTGAATAAAAATCACGTCCAACCAAAGCCATACCAAACCCAAATGCTATCCTATATTTGGTGTAAAAAGGTGAGTATTATAGGTTTACTCGTTTGATGAGACCAGCACTGCCGATGGGCTATACCCATATATGGGATTTGAGACCTGGCGTTGCGTTTGCTCTTAGACCCTTTCCTATGGGAAAAGGGCAAATCTCTTGTTTTGCCTTGCTACGTGGCCACCAAATCTGATTTTGCAATATGGAAAACAGACAAATCTAATTTAAAAATATTTTTAATGAAACCCATTAAATTTTATTTTGTTAGGATATTAATTGTGGGATGATGTGTAGAAGAGATTAAACAGGAGAGATTAATGGGATATATTAAAAAAATCTTAAAATAGGAAAGATATAGTGTAAAAGTAGGAGAGAAGAAGATAAACAAATATTTTCGGTAGGGAAAGATTATCTCTTTAGAGAAAGATAATCACGGTCGAGAGTCTCTTTCTCGACCGAGAATCGCACTAACTACCGCTAGTTAGTCATGTTGGTCCAATAAATAGGCAGATCTGGCGGTTTGTCTGGTCGTTTTTGGTGTTTGTTTTACCCGTCCCATAGGAAAGGGCCTTATCTCAATGAAAAATAATCACATTCACCTTTGGCTCACCAGAGTCCCAATGGGGGACTTGGGAGTTTGGAGTATCAAAAGAAGAGATTAACCAAGTTGCCCTTATCGGTTGAATAAGTGACCTGTTTTGGGGTACACGTTAGGAAAGGAACTGGCACATGGTGGGGCTTCTGAATCGCATAGTACATTGTGTAGTTAGTTCTGGTACGTCTGGTAAGTTTTTTTTTTGTCGTACCCCCTTGTCTAGGTTTAATTTAAAGTCGTCCAACTTCCATGAATACTCTCGCAAGTCACCCTCTAACTAATTACTTGGGGTTGGGGTTTGATGACATGTGAAGGTATGTGGTATACCGGGTGAACACGTTTGGCAATTATACATATGGACCAGACATAGATAAGAACTGCATATGGGAAGTTGAGGTAGGCTGCGTAATACATGAGCAGAGTCAGACACTTGTTTTGTTTAGATGCCAACGTTGCTACATCAAGTACAAACCGCACACTAGATAGGAACCGTCATTTTGGACCTCCCCAAAAATTCGTAGACCTCCCCACTTGTCCAAAATAGGGACACCCAGACCTAATTTGGCTATCCTTTAGTAAAACACATTTTTTTAAATGCTACTCTACCCTTTGACTGATTAGTGCTTAATTTTATGATTAGCACTAATAATAATGATTAGTAAAAGTGATTAGGTTAAACTAAATCTTAACTAAAAATACAGATTTTTAGTTTTGATTTTTGGGTTATGGTGGAGAAGAAGAGAAGAGAAAAAGTTAGGGTTTTGGGCGATTTTCACCAAAATCGAAAAAATTAGGTTGTTGGGTGTTCTTTCATCTCGTATACCTTCTCCATCATGATTAATATTGTTTGTGTAGGTTGAATCCATCAAAAAGAACCAAAAATCACCATTTTTCCTTCGATTTGCGAAACTAGAATGAGTTTCGGCTCAAAATAACTCAAAAAATAACAAGCCGAAACTTCTCTTTCAAGAACAGCTCGGCTCACTCGAGCCTCAAGCTAAGCAAGCCGAAACTAATCTAAAACCTTTAGGGTAATGGTCGATCAACATACAGTTTCGGTTCAGAGTGTAGAATTTTCGAATGAGCCGAGGTAACAAATTTTTTGTGAGCCGAACTGTTCTTCCCCAAATCAGTTGCAGAGAAGAACAGTAAATTTCGGCTAAGAAATTTCAATTTTTTCTTTCGGCTCAGATATTTTCAAATTTTTCTGGGCCGAACAGTTTCGGCTCAGAAAAAGTTGAAATTTTCTGAGCCGAAACTGCTTCTGTGTACAAAAAAAGTTCCAATTTTTTTTGATTCTAACCATTTCTAACAATCAAACTCACAAAAAATACTATGGGTCTCTGAAATACCTTCCTAGACGTATTCCAAGTTGTTTTTGTTGAGATCAATTCCATTGGTCGATTGAGGTCCATAGTTTTCAACTTCATCATTTTTCTTGATTCTAATGTTTTGATTTTGTTATGATTCGAATGTTGCTACTAGTTTTGGTTATCGCTACTAGTTTTCATTTGTTTTAATTTGATTTTAGGGTTTATTGATTTTTGAGAAGTAGAGGAGGAGGAGAAGAGAAGAAGATGAAGAGAGAGATGGATTTTTTTAAAATGATTTGTATTTTTGAATTAGGTATATATTAGGATAGTTTATGTTTTTGATTAAAATTATGATTAGTGGAGGACAAAATTGGTAATCTCACGATTTTTAAGGGTAACTTGGACTTTTCATGCTATTTTGTCTCATGCTGAGAGGTCTATGAATTTTTGGGAGGCCCAAAATGACGGTTCCTAGATAGATATGATGGTGGTTGATGACATTATGATGCAGCATCCTGGACGGAAATCTCCTCATGTCGCAGATTCATTCAAACCCAAGAAACCCTTGGCCGGGAAAACTGAAAAGCAATTTTTTTTTTTTGTTTTGACAAGTGAAAGGCAATTCTTAAGGAAAGCAGGAAACTTGCAAATTGTATAGTTTGCTCTGCAAGGAGGGGCATATGTGTTTGCCACTATGGGAAAAGAAATCAAAAACCGAACATTAGCCAACCGACTTCTTTATTGCCCACGATAAAACATCTGTCGGGCAAGACAAAAAATGTATCACTTAACAAGTTACAGAAGCTTTATCTTTCAATATTAAAAACACAACAACAATCTTCTTTAACTGCTTATAAAGATGCTATGGCTGACCTTATTGGAATTCAGAATAGAGGGCTGGGAGAAAAGTATCTGGGCATCCCTATAGAGTTTAAGAAGTCTAAGATTGATACCCATATGGGTATTTTGGAGTCTATTGATAGTAGAATTGGTTTCTGGACGAATAAACTTTTAGCTCAGGCTGCTAGAACTTCCCTGGTTAAGCATGTTGGGCAGGCCATCCCTCTTTACCAAATGGCTGCCTTTTTGATCCCCAAGGATTTGTGCAGGAAAATGGATACTCATCTAGGAAAATATTGGTGGGGGGAATCTCAGGACCCTAAGGATAGGAAACTTCACTATCTTGGTTGGGATGTTTTATGCTCTCCTAAGTCAGAAGGAGGTCTAGGTCTTAGGAAAGCTGAACTCAATAATTTGGCCATGATTGCTAGGAATGCTTGGAAAATTGTAGAAAATCCTGATTCTCTTATTGCTTCTGTGCTCAAAGCTAAATATTTTCCCCATACTGACTTCTTAAATGCTACTTGTCCTAAAACTTGTTCTTGGACTTGGAGATGTCTTTTTAATATTAAGGAATTAATCAAGCCATTTATTTCCTGGATTGTTTGTGATGGTAAATTTATTAGCCCTTGGTGTGATAAATGGATTCCTGGTTTAGGTTCTGCTAAACCTAATCCTGCTACCCCTGCTGATCCTTCTATGAAAGTTTCTTATTTTATTAATGAGGCTACCAGATCCTAGATTCCATCCAGACTTTCCACCCATTTTGATGATGCTTGTATCCAGAAGATTGTCGCCATTCCCTTAAGTCGGTTATCCACTCCTGATAGGAGGGCTTGGGGAGCTTTCAAAGGATGGCAGCTTTAACTCTAAATCTGCCTATCTGGGTCTCAGAGGTCTTAGACCAAGTCCAGATAGAAAACTTTGGAAGTCTATTTGGGGTATTAAGGTTACTTACAGAGTACAATTATTTCTCTGGATAACTGCTAGAAACTGTCTTCCTACTAGGATCAATGTTGATATTAGAATGCATATTGCTTGCACTAGTTGCCCTAGGTGTAATGGTCCTCCAGAAAATGTGATGCATGCTCTTGTTACTTGTCCTTTCGCTTCCTTTGTTTGGGCTAGTCTCCCTTTTAATCTCTCTACTGTTGCTTATACTTACCTGAATCTACATGACTGGCTTTATTTTCATTTAGTCAATTCTTCTACTGCTGTTCATAGCGATTTAAAACCTTTATTTGCTTCCATCCTTTGGTCTCTTTGGAGCAGTAGAAACATTTTAGTAAATGATCAGAAAACTGAACCTAAAGGTGATGTAATTGCTAGAGCCATTCATATGGCCAACTATAAACCCAACCCTGCCCCTTCTAGGACTGTGAATAATGTCATTAATGCTGTTAAATGGGTTCCTCCTCCTACTAGATGGTTTAAAGGCAACACTGATGGTGCATTTGACCCTATTTCTCTGGTTAATTGTGCAGGTTTTGTTATAAGGGACTCTTTGATAAACATCATCTTTTGTGCAGCCATAACTTTTCAAGTCCTGTTGCCTGAAGAAGCTGAAGCTCGTGCCATATGGGCTCTTTTGAAGAAAGCTATGGAGCTGCAAATTACTCATCTTATTGTGGAAAGTGATGCTTTGGTTCTAATTAACCAGTTCTCTGCTGGAATGTTTGATGGAAATCAAAGCACGGATGCTATCTTTAAAGACATTAAGCTCTTCTCTTCATATTTTGTTGCTTGTAAGTTTAAGTATGTTCCTAGAGATTGTAACAATGTTGCCCATTCTCTTGCTAAATGGGCAAAAGAGAACAATCACTCCATGTATTGGTCCAGACCTCCAGTGTGGTTACTTCCGACTGTTGAGGCTGATCATTAGCCCTTTGTGGCCTTTGCTTAGATTTTTTTTTTTACTTGATTACGATTCTTCTGAAGGGGAAATGGAAAAGGAAAAGTATTTGGAAATTCTGCGACAATCAGATAAAGAGGATCTGTTGAGTCTAGAAGGCGTTGAAACACTATGTTGCAGTTACATACATGAATGATACCCCGTCCTCCCGGATTAAAAATTTTCAGATGAAGATGGACGTGGCAAAAACGACATTTTTACCATGGAGAAATGATGAATGATTATTTCGATCATGGGTGTGTGTATTCTGATGAAGAATTACAGCATTGATTCTGGAACCGTGCGTTGACTCAAATGATTATTGTTGAGGTTTGTCTCGACCAACCTCTATTTAATTACCAGTATGATATGATGCACGAAATAGGTAAGGATTTACATCATAAGCAAAAGGTCATTGCAGGCTTATAAATATTATGTAATGGGTCACCGGCGAATGCCATTGATGACTATATTCGTATGGGAAAAATAATAGCATACAAGTATCTTGTAATGTTTTGCAAAACCATGGTCAAACATTTTGGTCCAACTTATTTACAAAAACCAAATGTGAAGGATGTTGAAGAGATTCTTATGCAAAACACAGAAAGGGGTTTTCAAGGAATGTTAGGTAGTCTTGATTGCATACACTGGGTGTGACAGGGATGCCATGTTGATATGGGCAGGTCAGTATAAGGGTCATTACGTAAAAACTAACTGTAATTTTGGAAGTTTCAACTACTTATGATTGTTGTATTTGGCATGTCCTTTTTGGACTTCCAGGGTCCACATGACGACGTTAGTGTTATGCATAAATCACCTTTTGTTTGAATATCTATCCTCAATGGTCAAGACTATAATCTGGCAGACGGAATCTATCCTCAATGGTCAATTTCAGTTCAACCCTACAGTCAATTATCTGAGGGTTGTGTTATCGTGATAAGAAGATGTTTAACACCTATCAAATGGCCAAGAAAAAGGATGTTGAATACGCATTTGGAATTTTAAAAAGAAAGTTCGTCATTATTTGTGGACCATATCGCAATTTTGATGTCGAAGGAATGAAAATGTTATGCTAACTTGTATAATTTTATGATTAAATTTGTAACCAAAAAAGTGCCATGTGTCCCAATCTATTTCAGGTTCTGGAGTTCAAAATCAACCACCTTAACTTAAATATGTATACTAACAAAAAATTAGCCATTATAAACAAAATATTTTCATTGTCATTATAAATTTCTGTCACTATAATAATGCAACACTTTTGTCGTAAAATTAGGATCTCTATTATTTTTTTAAACTGCCATTCTGACAGAAAACATTCCGATAGTACACCTCCAAGCAAACTAGTAACCCTCATTAGTAATGTTGTTTAATTCAAAACTGATACTGCCATACTAGTATTACTGACTTCAGAGGTTATTTCCTCTGTAATTTCCAAAGCTATTTTATGGGGCTCCTCATCTTAAGTAGAGGCTTCTATAAAAAGACAAAATAGAGTTATTTTGAAGTAAAACCAAAAACACCTTATTTACAATTTCCTTAATCTGACATTAATAAATCACTAGATAACTAATAAGTATTGGTTGTTAATTACAATCAGTGCCACCACCACTAAAACCACCATCACCATCACCATCTCCACCACCACCTGAAACGTCGGTACCGTCACTGCCACCACTTGAACCGGTGCCACCACTAAAATACATCCAGTAACTATGGGGTTACTGTTGATAACCTAAATTTACGGCTGAACTAAACATCCATGTTCTGGACGTAAATTACAATTTCAAAAAAAAAAGAAAAAAATCTTACGGCTTGAAAGATGCTGGCCGTAATTTGTACTTGACAAAGAATTTTTTTATCAAAACAAGCTATAGTTGGTAACTTGTGCTTACGGCTAGAAAGTCTGTGCTAAAAAATTCCAAAAAATTACGGCTGGTTGTTCATCTCTTTTTCTACCGTAATTTCTGGAAAACCTAGTTACGACTCAAACATGTTAGTCGTAATTCTCTTTGAAATTTCGATTTCGACATTTGGGAAAAAAAGAAAAAAACAACAAACAAATGAAATTGAATGATTATTACCAAATTGACTACCTATCTTTAATCAACGATGAAAGTTTAATAAAATCGTCGATTAACTAGACGATGAAATGTTTTTAAAGGGTTATGGAGATAGTAGACTAGTGATGAAGTTTGACGGTGGTGGTGGTTGGTTTGGAAGAAACACGGCGGGAACTTTAACGCGGTGGTGGTTGTTTCACATTTAGGTTTTAACTAGGATTAAGGGTATTATAGTCTCTTTCTTAGAATTTTACATCGTGTTTGGTTGGGAGAATTGGATTTCTGGGAATGAGTCTAATTCCTTGAACCAAACATGACAAACCAACTTTCTATAATCAATATTTTGGATTCCTAAGAATCTAATTCTTCCCAAAATAATAGATTTTCGTTGCATTGGTCTAATAATGCAATGGAATTGGATTCATGGGTAAAATATAGGTAACCGAATTACCTCAAGTCCTCAACCAAACATTAGTTTTTGGGATTTGAATCCAATTCTTACCTCATAATTGATTCCCAGGCATCCAATTTTCCCAATCAAACGAGGAGTTAGGCCCCTTCCTATGGGTAAGGTAAATCACTTGATTTTTCTTATTTGCCCCACTATATATGGAAGGGGCAAATCACCAAAACGAGCAGGCAAACCGTCAGTTTTGCCGGTTCATAATGGAGTCACTAGCGGTCGGTAGTGACTCCTCCTGTCGAGAGAGTGACTCCCGACGGAGAATATGAAAACCGATATCGAGATTCATAATCTCGACCACGAAATTCATATGATCGATCGACGGTGAGTCTGTATTTTACAATAAATGCATCCAACGGCCCACATTTTCCAACCTCTATAAATACTTCATTTTCAAAACCATTTTAACTCACACCTCCTCCTGACAATCTCTCAGAGAGTTTTTTTGCTCATCTTTTTCTTCCCACCCCTACTTTTGGGGGGGGGGGGGGCCGGGGGGCATGGAGTGATTACTCAAGATCCCCGTTATAGAACATGGAGTCAAGAATCAGCCTATGGAACTATTACTCACGAAAAATCCTAGGATACCAGAAAAGGAAAGAAAGCCGCAGGGCCAAAAAAAACTAGGAGTGAAAAGTTCTCAATTTATGAAGAAGAACATTTGCCGCTGTTACGTTTACTTTACTCAGGATTCGGTTTTGGGTGTACAACAAAAGTTCAAAACCCTTTGGGGCAATATCCATGACAAATTTCAAATATAAACTGGTAATCCCAAGTCTCGTAATGTTGGAAGCCTCTTTGATCGCTTTGGCCACATTTCTTCTGAGGTTACGTTGTATGTGAATGCACTCACCCAAGCCACTCAAAACAAGCAAAGTGGTGAGGGTCAAAGGGATATTGAGTTTAGGTACCGGTCCGACTGGATTCAGAAGACTGGTAAAAGTTTTTATTTCGGGACTTGCTTCTTCATCTCGAAGGTGTTGCCCTAGTTCGACCAAGAGATTTTGGCAGGTAACATGCATATCCCCGTACACTCAAACACAAAATGGAAGCCCCTTTGAATCACCTTTTTTTGGCCCCTCTGAACCGGGTTCTACTTCCTCCGGACCATCTGGGACCCCGGTGCCCCACCTAGACAGTTCACGGTTGATCCCCGGTCTTATCTGAATGCCAATGCTAAAAATGCAAGCAAGTTTATGGGTAGAAATGCAGCCAAGAAGGCTAGAAAAGCAGCAGCGGATGCCGAAAACGCTCAAAAGGGTTTTGATTTTGAAATGTTATGAAGAGTCAAGAGACCACCGACAAGAACAGAGCCATTGAACGGAAAAGAACTCTTTTGGAGATGCGGAAGAGTCGAATCGCCAATGAAAATTTCTCACCACCTGGGAGGAGAATAAGATTCTTACTGCTGACACTACCCACATGAACCAGATGCAAAGGGAGATGTGGCAGATGAAAGTTGCGAAGCTCAAAAAAAAAATGCAAGAAGAAGAAGAAGCTGGAGGCCAAGAGGAGGAAGAAGAATATGAGGATGAGGATGATGATGATGATGATGAAGTTAATGCCATTGCTGATTAATCAAGGAAGTGGAGGATGAAGCTGAGGATGAAGAATGATGAAGAAGGAAGTGCTAGTTTGGTTTGGTATATATTTTTTTATTTTAGAAGTTGTTGGTGTTTGGTTTTGCTTAGTTAGGATTTATTTTTAATGCATTTAGATGTACAGTAAAACTTCGATAAATTAATAGCATCGATACCAAAGAAAATTATTAATTTAGCGACGTTAATTTATCGAGTTAAAATTTAGCTTATGCAAGCCTAGTTGGGATCATTGAATTTTATTATTTTAGCGACGTTATTAATTTATCGCGTATTAATTTATCGAAGTTCTACTGTAACATGTTTAATTTCAATGTAGAAGACGTTCTATTTAGTTAAGGAAATTTGCATTTAGTTTAAAAATAATGGTGGTGCACAACAATTAAAAAAAAAAACTAACAAAATAGAAAAGGGATTGGATCCCAGCTTGGGGATTTTCTTTTTCATAGGATTGGAGTCGTTGTTCAAAAAGGGATTGGAGCCCAACTTGTTGCCAGACTTCCTTCTAAATCTTGTAATCCTATTGATTCTAATTCAGATTCAGATTAATAAAATAGAAAAACAACAAACAAAAGAACAATTTTAGGCCGCCGCCCTCTCAGCCCCATGTTCTGCCCAAACATGAGCACAAAGATCATCTCTCAACCTAAGATACAATGAGGGATCCTGAATAGATTCAGACATGTACTCATATTGTCTTGCAGGTAACCCGCGGTGTGGTTGAACCCGAGGCATCTGATCTACGTCCGGATAACTAGTCCAACTCTTATACGACGGATTTCCTCAATACCATGTTGTGCAAAATAATGCACGTGAGCATGGTCTTATGCATTTTCGAGGCAGAAAACCACGAAACGACCCCATGACGATGGCGAACCTCCTCAAATTCCAAAAGCTCGTTCCACATCTTTCCTAAAAGGCATTTGCAACTTGTTAAAATGCATCATTGTCGGGCCATGGGGCTGCTTGTAAGCTTGAACCAAGGTACACCATCTTGGATAGATACCATCAGTAAGATAGTACGTATACCCATGGGTGTAATTGTTGCCATTGAGGGTGAAATTGACAGTGGGGCCAAGCTGCGCTTCAGGTCTTCAAAGAAAGGCGACTTGTGCAAAACATTTAAATCATTTTGTAAACCTGGCAGACCAAAAAAAGCTTGCCGTATCCAACAATCTTGGGTAGCAGCAGCTTCCAAAACAACTGTTGGTTTAGGGTAATGACCCTTATACTGACCTGCCCAAAAAGTTGGGCATCCCTGCCAAACCCACTGCATGCAGTCAAGACTGCCTAACATCCTGGGAAGCCCCTATCTTCGTTTTCTTCTAAAATTCGTAAAGTATCATCAACTATAGGTTTTCGTAAAAAAATCGGACCAAAATGGTTCATAATGGTTTCACAGAACAGAAAATGATATTTAAAGGTCGTTGTTTTGTCCATCCTAATGTACTCATCAGTGCAATCTGTCTGCATCCCGTAACCTAGAATCCTCAGAGCTGCAGTAACCTTCTGCTCAGGACTATGACCTCTAATATTAAGTGCATCATACTGATAATTGAATTGGAGCTCTACCAGACACAGCTCACCAATTAATCTTTGCACCAAGTGACGGGGCATGCGGAATCGGTTCTGGAAACATTGGTCGGAGTAGACGCAATTGGGAAGGAAATAACCGTGCATTAGTTTCTAGTGGTAAAATTCCCGCCCTCGATACGTGTACCTTCTAAATTGAACCTCTCTTGGCTCTGGAGGTTTAGGGATCGAGTCTGTAAAGTGCATCACAACCATGATTCTCTTCCTTTTCCTCTCATCGTCGGACTCTTCATCCATTTCTTGCAACCTTCGAGCATACCTATCTTGTTCTCTCATAAACCACCTTTGATGAATAGTTATCTCATCATCAGAATCGAAATTCATCGTCACTTGTGTTTTGAAAGAGGATTTGTGATTTGTGTTTCGAATAGGAGGGGGAGGGGATGTGTTTTTTGTGTTGAATATGGTAGGTAGGATTGGCTTTTATAGGTAGAGAAAATCTAACCTTTTTTCTGTTGTAGTAATGGTCGGTTGTATGTATCTCTACGTCGAGATTCATTTTGTCGACCGGGTTTAATATTAGCTACGTCGATATTCATTCTCTCGACATGTTAGATGTATCTCGACCGCTAATATGTTCTTCTCTACCATAGTGGGAAACATGATTTGGGAAAGGGCCTTTACCACTCATTTAGTCACCCCTTAACACCCACATAGGATATGTATAGTAGTTTGGAGCCTCTCCTTGAAATGAGCATTTTAAGGTTAAAGAGAGATGTCGTGCCGTGTCTCGGACATATATCACGAGTTCACGGCCCATCTTGTACCAAACCCAAAACAAGAGAATATCGAAAGAAAATAGAATAATTTGTGATGGGAAAAACAGAAAGGGACAGGGCAACCATAAACCAGCTTTGTCGTTATGTTTGGAAATGTCGCATTATTGAGAATAATGGTGGTGGGGCATGCACAATTCATCAGCAGCAACTATTTCTGATTAGGTTGGTAGGACTATTGATGGAGAACTGTCGAAGATCATACTTCATAGAGCATCTCTCGGATTATTATACTTCAAGGAATCTGAGAAATTATTTTGATCTCGCGCTGCTAGATAATTTTTGATCTAGCAGCGCGAGGGCCGTTGGATGGCCAATCCAACGACCGTGAACGCGATACCGGCCGAGTTGAACCACGTTCATTTACCGCCGAGTTGGATTACCCGTCGAGTGACTCCATCACGGCCGTTGGATTGGCCATCCAACGGCCCTCGCGCTGCTAGATCAAAAATGATCTAGCAGTGCGAGATCAAAATCGCGTTCAGGAATCTGTTGTGTAATAAATTTTGAGTAAATCCTAACAGACCGAAAAAACCGACTAATCCAAAACTAATCCCCCTCACACACACATACAAACAGTGGACCCCTTGCTAATCCTAAACTAATCCTAAACTAATCCCCACACAGACATAGACACACAAATTAGTTTTGGATTAGTCTGTTTTCGGTTGTATAGACCTACTGATAAATTTTTTAGTTTGTTGCCATCTCACCCTACAGCAGAGCAGATGTTTCAAATGTAGTTATCCTGTCCTTGAGATTAGAACTAAGCGCATCCACAATAAAGGATTTTTCCTACTCACTGTGAGCTAAAAGGTGATAGATCGTCCAACTCGTGCAATTTGCAACAAAGTTAATATCCATCAGACAACTGAGATCGGGTCAAAAGACTCGAAACGAGGTCATCCTTTTTGTGAGCCTTGATGACATGCTCCTTGAAGCCTCTTCCTAGACTATATGTCCTTGAAGCAGGATTTAAGATTGAGCATCAAGTCAGGCTTTTGATGAGCTAATGGTAGGAAAATAGAAAATGTCAAATCCACACGGAGAAGAAGAAAACGAAAAAGTCTAATCCTCTAGACAGTCAAGGTCTGGCAAAGGCGCCTTGTAGATGGACGTTTTAGAGGGAGAGGATCACATCCTTAACGATGGGGTAAATGAAAAAGTGAGAGTTTATTTTCTTTGATCAACATGTCGTTGGCAATTTGAAATTATTTAGACTTTGGAGTCGAGGGGTTTGGAGTTTTATTTCCAAAATGTGAATGTGAAAAAAGAAACAATGGAGAGATAACCATGTGCTCCATCATATCACATTTTCCTTCTGATTTATCTAATCACACTACTAATGAAATAAGAGTAGTGTAGTATTTAAAAAAGTTGAAAAACTAAGTGGAACACCAACATTACTAGTTGGAAGGCACTAAAAGAGGGAAGGTAGAATTATCAGATGGCTCAAAGCACGTTTTCAAAAGATACTATATGACCATGATAAAATGCAAAATGGACTTGAGAACTTGCTTGTTTGATTAAGAATTTGCAAGGCTCTGTCAATGTCATTTGTTCCTTTCAAGGACCAAGTGGTTGCTAAAGGTCACACCATAGCGACTCATCGGATTTCATTAGTGATCACTAAGGCTTAGTCTTATGGGGCTACTACTTGGCTACTAGATTTACCAAAAGCGTGGTGTATTCTAGTAGTACTACTTCTCTCTCCTAGTTTTTGGTAGTAGCTCAAGTAGTAGCTACTACGGAAACGCTGAACGGTTCAGCGCTGAAAAAATAGGGAAAACGCTGAACGGTTCAGCGCTAAAAGAATATTCTCACAGAATCTTAATAAATCTATTAATATATATTTTGTATCTTATCCGTTTAAATAATCCAACGACCCAAAATTTTGAGATTCAGCGCTCAGCGCTGAACGGTTCAGCGACTTGACGTCCAATCTCTCCATACCATAAGACCACCCCTACCTTACTATCTGACGTGGCTGTCCAGTCTAGTATACTAGACTGGACACCATAAGACTAAGCCAAAATAGGATTTCAGGATTTTGGGACTGCAGGATTTCTTTGGGACTGCAGCCAAAAATGTGCTGTTTTTGGGACTGCAGGATTTCTTTGGGACTGCAGTCCAAAACAAAATAGGGTTACTCCCAATTTTTTTTTTTGAAAACCCCATATCCAACTTTTATTAATTTGGCTTTACTTTCATTTAGTGTTTAAACTTGAACTAATCAAGTGTTGATTATGTTTAACCACTTTATGTTTTCACCGCGACTACCAACGCCACCACCACCACTACTACCAGTGGCGGCACCGGCACCACCGCCGCCGCCACCACCACCACCACCACCACTCATTTAATGTTTAACTTTGAATTAATCAACAAGGTGTAAGTTTTTCTCCATGTTTTCACCGCCAACACAATCACCACCACCGCCACCAACTTTGAATTTACGTCTCAATTACCGAGGCGTAAATAAATTTACGCCTTGTTTTATATGGCCCAACTAAGACGTATAAAAACTCTGGAGACCATGTATTTTTGTAAGAAAATTTTACGCCTTGGTTTTAGTGGTTACGCCTCAATATTTTGTGACACATTTCTTATTTTACGCCTCACTTTTAAAATTTTAAGCCTCAATTCATTTTTACGGTTTGGTTAGGTGACTTACGCCTCAGTTTTTTTTTTTTTTATAGCAAATCCCACTTTTTTTCCGCCTTGGTTTCCAAGGCGTAAACGTTAGGGCAAAATTAGGACATTTTTTACTGTTTAGTTCTAAGGCGTAAACGTTTTTACGCCTAGGTCGATGCTGAAAAGCAAGTCGTAACAAGTAATTTACGCCTCAAATTGATATGAAAAACCAAACCGTAAAAATCAAACACCAAGACTAGTGGTGGTTTTAATAGTTTTTTAAAGTTTGATTCTTTCATTGCCGTGTTGCTCCTGGTCTCTTCTTTCTCTACCTTCACCGACTCCCATATTCTTCATATTTAGTCCTATACACTGAAACATGTAAAGCCCACCCTAATATCCCTGATCTATAACTTTTCAATTGTCTAGATCCGCCGCCACCATCACCAACAATGCCGCCGTCACCGCCAATAGGTATACAGGAAGAATCATATACCGAAACAGTGGGTATATCATCATACACATGTGAGAGCCAAACTAATACTCCCTCCGTCCCACATAAATTGAGCTAGTTCCATTTCATTTTAGTCTAAAAATAGGCTAAAATGAAAATGGAACTATAGCTCAATTTATGTGGGACGGAGGGAGTATCACCGTATGACATGATAAGGTTTAAGGCTTTAAGACAAACTTGGAAACATCTAACAGACTTCGCACCTGTTCATAGCGTATACAATTAGTAACTTACAGTAAACAACATCCCGTGCTACACACTGGGTTGTCCGTTTGATGTGCACAGGTGACGGATATGGTGAATTTGTAACTTATACAACATTACTTAATCAATACTACCCTTGATTGATTTTCCCCCAAATCCCCATTCTTTCATAAATTGATTTTCCCCCAAATCTTCCCCTTTTAAAATTCTATTTTCATTGTTGGTGATTCCTGGAAATCAAGGTTTAGATGTTCCAGATGATGTAATTAGGTTGTTGTTAACAATGAGGAATTTCTTGGGGCTTCTATGGGTTTAGCAAATATAGGTTTTGGGGATGGTTGTAATTGTGAAGATACCGATACTACACAAAGATTCAGAGTTCAAGATGGTTTAATAGCTCAATAGGAGATTTTTTGTTTTTGCTAGCAAAGAAATCGGTGATAATCATCAGGAGGAGGAAGGAAGAGGGAGAGGGGGATGATGACGGTGGTGTCTGGGTAGAAATATCGGATTTCAGTTATGGCGATGACGGCGGATGTGGCGGCGGTGCTAGTGATGGTGGCGGTTGTGGTGGGTGGTGATAAAAAGGACATATTTAATCGTTTGAGGTAGAGAAGAAAATGAATAAAATTGATGTTTTTTTTTTGTTTTTTTAATTGAGAAAATTATTTATACAACCCTAATAATTTCTGTCATTATTATTTTAACCCTAGGGTTTTTACAATAATATTGTAAATTATCATAAAGACCCTACAAACAAATCTAATTGTAAGTTTACGCTTATACCCCTCAATAAATAACAAAACAACGGTTATAGTCTTCATTTCTCTTTCACCTCTTTCTCCGTTTCTCTCTTGATCAGAGCAAAATAACCAAAATATCTAAAACCAGATCACAAAAACCAATTCAGAAAACAAATCTTTATTGCAAAAGATCGATTAGGTATTTGGTATTGCATTGAAGGTTGAATCGATTAGGTTTAGGTACCAAATTGAAGGTT